>JANLJB010000784.1:42285-86226 GCA_026212285.1 Bursera cuneata
AGTTAAAATTATAATGGACAAGATTTCAAAAAGATCCAAAGGCTATGCATTTGTAGAGTACACCACAGAGGAAGCTGCAGGTGCAGCACTCAAAGAGATGAATGGCAAGGTAAGTTTGAATTTAAGTCCTCCATCTGCTCCACTTTGATCTTGTTGTAAACAAGTGTTATTTTTCCATCAATTAACACTTCCAGCAAGAGAAAGGATCGCCCTCTTTTCGTTTTCTATATATATTATTTTCTCTCTCTTGGCCATTTCTCGCAGATTATCAATGGCTGGATGATAGTTGTTGATGTCGCGAAGCCTATTCCACCAAGATACAGCCGGGACCGCCCCAGACCAGCTATCCGACGATAGGGAAAGGGGGAGAGAGTTGGCACTTGGCAGCCCCACCAAAAATTTTGTCCATTCATACAAGCTTGTTATTGTAATTGAAGCATTACTAGTTCATGATTAGTCACCCAATCTTGCTATTGATTTCTCATCAAGATAGCCGCTAGCATGATATTGTTATAAAATCATAGAATGACCTCTGCAGAACCTATCTGGAACAAATATTTGCATATATATAATGATCGTGAATTTTATATGTATCTTAATTTGTGTTATAAGAATATATATTAAGTCTTTAAAATTTTGTATATTTTTATTTATTTAATTATTAATCTATCTTAAGAATTATATTAAATTAATTAATTTTATTATATTTCATAATTTTTATTATCAAAATATATATTTTTAATATAAATTAATGATTAAAATAAATAAAAATACGCATTGCCTGGTAATTTATTAAGAGGGAGAGAGAGGGCCTTCATTCATAGCAGGTCCACTGTTTTAGTTAACATGCGCCTGTGCGTGAGCCAGGAAGGGATAAAGCGATCGAAGTCAGAAGTCGAACCCATCTTTCTATTAATGAAAGGTGGATCCTTAGCCCCTAGCTGAACCCCTACTTTGTAGGAGTTATTTGGGAGCTGAAGCTTGAGCAATACGACTGTTTTTAAACCCCTCGTATAAATGAACTTGTGTGGTGATGGCTACCACATGCATTAGGTAGTCAAACTACCTTGACTTATAAGTAGACAAGCTAGAAAACTCACAAATATATAAGTAGAGAAATGTATCTCCATTCATATCTGTCTCTACAAACTTCTTGTCTTTGCAAACTCTTGAATCAATGGCGCAAACATTAAACCTTGTCGCTCTTTCTTTGATCTATTGCTTTGCTGCATTGTTTGCAGGTTAATTTACACAACTTCATTATTTTGATTGTTTTCCGGTCGAAATATTTTATGTTCTTATCTGTTGGCTTTCATTACTGTAGAAATTCAAGCACGTCATCACCATGGTCATTCTGTCAAGCTTTTTGTCTTCGGAGACTCCTATGCTGATACGGGCAACCACAGGAAAATGCTGCCTGGTCCCTGGAAGGAACCGTATGGAATCACTTATCCTGGCAAACCTTCCGGTCGTTTCTCGGACGGCCGCGTCTTGACCGATTACGTTGGTAAGTTAGCTTCCTTTTTCTCACATTATGCGGAAAATGCATGCATTCCAAGATGAACACAGAGATGGCCACTGGTTTGTATTTTTCATGGCGACTTCAGAATTTCTCTGTGGAATGCCTGTTTTTTCAATCACTGTTATTGTTTTTGTAATATTTATTCGATTCCACTGCATTTTTTCTTGAATTTTTTTATTTTTTTTATAAAAAATTAGTTAATTTGAAAAATGAACTGGTATGGTGTTTTCAAGATTGGAAATGTGTTTGATAAATAGAATTTTGATCACTTTCCATTTCGGTATTGTTTTTGACAAATGGTCTTTCGTTTTTCAGCCAAAAATGAGAAGAACTTGTTTGGTTGATTTTGGAAATTTTGATCCAATTTTTCGTTCCATTTTCTCATGTATAATCTCCTTTTCAGAACACGAAAAATGAAAATAATACCAGATAGCCAGCGATCTTAAATTTCTTTATTTTTCTTGGTTCTTCCATACATTTTTTTTTCATTAATTTATTGATTTCTTGTTTGATATCTATACAAAAAGCATCATATTTTGGCATAAAGCCTCCTCTGCCTTACAAGTGGAGAAGATCAGTGGATCCATCACAACTACAACATGGAATGAACTTTGCATATGGGGGCACTGGTGTCTTCAACACATTGGTGGATGAACCAAACATGACTACACAAATCAACTTTTTCCAGACTGTAATTGAACAAAAAGTCTACTCCAAACAAGACCTTAATTCCTCCATTGCTCTGGTATCACTAGCAGGAAACGACTATGGTACTTATCTTGTTAAGAACGGCAATAATGTACAGGTAAAATAAGTGGGTGAACTAATTAATTACTTTGTTTATACCGTTGGCTTTATGGTAGGTTAAATATTTAATTGCTTGCTTGCGTGGCTAAATTTTATTGAGTCTGGCTACCTGCAGTGGAATTAATGCAATTCAAGTTATTAACCGCTACATGAGCTAAAGTATATTAAATGCTATTTGATTTAATTATTAGAATTTAGAAGTGAGGCTCTCATTCATAATATCTTGTTAATCAAAATATATCCTATATATAGATATCGATATATATATTGTTTCCTGAACTAAAAATCAACTTCCTAATTGATAAAAACTCAGATGAATAGAGAAATTCGAATATCCTTCATTGAATACCTAACATCTAGACTTAGTTGATCTCTTGGAGGATCGATCTTGTGACATATTTATATAATTGTTTGTGTGAATCAACATTTATTCCTAATTTATATCCTTTTAGCAATACGCATAGTAGAAGCTTTGTGAAGATCGTAACAATGCAAGCTCAAATCTGAAAAATATAGAATAGAATTCTCTGCTTTCCATGATGCCATCCACATGGCTGCTTCATGAACCATGCCAAATTCTTGTTACTTTTGCCTCTGGCCTGAAGTTGCAAAACTATTTGCAATATGGTTTACTTTATATTGTACAATTGGCAGAGTCCACTCATATGCATAGAATAGATATATGATTCTCACTGCCCAACACTGATGTTGCTAATTAGTATTTAACAGGATTTGCCAGCCTTGACAAGAACTATCATTGAACAACTTTCCGTGAACCTGAAGCGTATTCTTGGCTTGGGAGTACAAAAGATAGCAGTTACAGGCATGGAGCCAATGGGATGCTTACCCCAAGTAACGGTGGATTCTTCATATCAGAATTGCAGTGAAAGTTTGAACTCAGTCGCACAGTTCCACAACCAGATATTGGATAATGAAGTGAAAAAGTTAAACAATGAGAGCAAGAAACCTGTCATTTTTACACTGGATCTCTATAGTTCATTCATGTCTGCACTAACGAGGGGAGAAAACTATTCAGGTAATTAAATTTGCTGTTATATATGTTTGTCCATGTACATTTATGCAAATTAATTATGAGAAACCCTTTTACTGTGGTATATATCATAAGTACTTTGTCATATCTAAGAAAGTTATGCTATATGTATATTCATTATCATTTTATTATGTTTATAAAGTTTTAACAATTAAAACATATATATATATATATATATATATATATCCAATACTGCAGGAAATTCAAAGTTGAAGATGTCGTTGCAGCCATGCTGTGTGGGGGTAGACAAGTACTATTGCGGCAATGTAGATGAGAAAGGGGAGAAGAAGTACACTGTATGCAAAAACCCTGAATTATCTTTCTTCTGGGACACTATACATCCTGCCCAGAATGGCTGGCATGCTGTCTACTCTGCTTTACGATCATCCCTCCGTCAACTCGGCCTACGTAATTGAAGATTAAGAGAGTGATTTACTAAATTAATGTAATGCAACTTTTGCAAGTTCTTGCCGTGAGTAAATGTTCGGATTTGGTTATGTAACATTGGCATTTGAGACGATAAAATACTATGTACAATATGTTAACCCCCAACATGAATTGTCGTTAAAGCATGCATTTTATGGTATAATCATGTCACCTATGTAGTTATATGTAATGGAGTGTTTTATGGGTTGGACTAAGAAAAGTAAAAATTGAATATTCAATCTTTTAAGAGCTACTTGTTGTAAGGTCTTCAATGATCAGGAAAATCCATTTAGGAACCTGGTACCACATGAATTAATGAGTTATGAAGGCCATGCATTTTGCATAAATTAAATACACTATTGTGTCTTTCTCTTTATTTCCATATGCTATTCAATGGAGAAGCAAATATTCTTCGTCTTCTTAGTTCTCCTCTTCTCTTTCAGTACAATTCTACTCACTAATCTTTGCCTTCATGGAAAGAACCGTATGGAATGACTTTTCCTGGAAAACCAGATGGACATGTGTTGTAGGTCTGTTTTCTCTGCCTCATCTCTTTCTGAATGTTATTTTTTTTTTTTAAAGGTTTATACATTGAACAGAGTCAATAATGTTATCGTAAGTGCCTAGGGCTTATGTTGAATGACGTTTTTAGTAACCAAATGTAAGTGCTAACTTTGTAGTGGACTACAAATGCCTGACGTCATACAAAATTAAAAAAAAAAAAAATATATATATATATATATATATTAAACAGCTATTATTGTGGTATGCGTTACACTACTGTATAACAAGGCCCGGAGGATACCCATGAGAAGCCATCAAACAAAGCTCAGCCATATATTCTTATTATTTTATAAGAGAAACCAAGCTATGAATCCCAGGTTCCTGAACCCAAATCTCTCTTCTGCTTTTGTGGCTTCCCTAAATCGCCATAGACTTATCCATCCATCTCTAGACGACCTCAATCTCAATAGCAAAAGATTCCCACAAGTTTTTAGATTTYGTTTTTCAGTTGGCAACCAAAATAAAACAAACAAAACTTGGATTGATGTGATCCAAACGTTTGATCCAGAATTTTCTGAGTTTAGGCTTCTGTGGCACACACTTGCCTTGAGAATCCAGACTGGGACCTCGAATCCGACAACTGACTGTCAGTTTCTTCGCTTTTCATTCGTCCACTTGCTTCGTTCTTCTATGTCTTAACTCACCGTACTATTCAACCATCCCAAAGATCTTGGCCGTTCGTTATCAATGGTTGAGAATACGGATTGAACGGTCCAGACCACACTTGTGGGAGAAGTTATTGTGTTTATGCGTGTGTATGTATACATGTGGCAGTGATTTTAAGTTTAAATACAAAATCTTGGGTGGGCCTACAAGCCCCTTGTGATTTGAATTTGTATGAGGAAGGAGGACCGTTAAAAGGAATCTTCTTGATCGTGATTTTAATAGTTGATCGACGGTCACGGCTCCTGGGTCTTCTATTTTATATAGTATTGATTTTTGCTATGAATAAAAACTTTGTATCAACTAACGTGACAGCGAGTGAGAAGATGAATATAGAGATAAAATAATAAACATTAATAAATTTTTTTATTATTTATATGATATTTAAATAAAATATAAATTTAATATCTATAATATTATAAATATAATATAATATATAAAATATAGTAAGATTATTATTTATTATTATTTTTAATTTCATAAAATTTTAATGGTGTATATATTAAATATTTTTATATTTTTAAAATTAAATTAAATTAAATAATAATATTATATATATATATATAATCTTCTGAATAAAATGATGTGACATCAAATAATTTAAAAGATAAATAAATAAATATTATTTATTTTAATTTTTATATATTTATTTTATCATTTATTTTATATACAAAATTTTATACAAAACGCTTCCAAAAAATATTAACTTATCACCATCATATAGGGGTAAATACTAGACACCATCGAGGTTTTATCTAAGTATAAATTTACCTTTTTTATTTATAAAGTAACATAAAGACCTCTATTTTGATATTTTAAGTAACATTAAAACCCTTATTTTTATATGTTAAGACCTCATATTTTTTAATTATAAAAATATTTATGTTATTTTATGAATAATAAATATAAATTTATTATTTAAGTTAAATATCGGGGTGTATGGAATGCTAGTTGGTATTTGGTAGGCTGTCTTGGCCTCCTCCCTGAACATTATTCTAAGGCGTTTTCAAGTAATACTATCTAAATAGAAAAAGGCATACCGGCTTGCTTTATTCAATTACTATCTGCTTTCGAACAATTTAACACGTGGGCTTCGGCTGCTGCCATCTTTTGCAGAAAAAATATGAATCTGAAGCTAACCCACGCCGCCTCCCAATATGAACGTGGATAGTGTCTTAAATGAAATAACTTTCTCGGTCTCTGTTTCATCTAACTTAATAGTATATGATTATAATTTCTTTAATTAATTAATAACTAATACTCATCACATCATAATTTGATCTTGTTGTGTCTTTACTACTAACGTTACATGAAATAGAAAATCATCAAATCTTACCAACAATCAATAGCTTATGGGATCGTTAAAATATTAAAACAATCAAGATAAATTTTATTTTTGTATATTTTTCAAAACCAAAGTTTATAATCTAATTATCGTATTAAATAAAACATTTCGTCATTTAATTCACCAAACTCAATAATTCACTTTTACTTGTAACTTATAAGTTTGGATAAGTTATAATTAATACTTACAAACTTTATGTTATAAATAAGAATTATGATTATCTAGTCATCTAAGTTTATATCAGTTTTTTTAAATTTTATGATACAAAGATTTTTATATTAATAGAGGATTAATATTTGTATTTATATTGACAAACAATGTTCAGTGTTAGTAATTGAAAGTATCTAATGATTTGGGTTATCGAGTATGAGATGGACTAATGTATCTAAGCTTTCCATTTCATGGCATCTTCATTTCCAGTTCTCTGCACACTACGGGCGGCCAAGTTGTGATACACATTCACCGCCAGGCAACGACTCTTCGACAAGTCAATTACTCTTTGTGGGTCCGAACGACCTTTTAATCCTATCCATGCATCTTAATTAATCGGACGCTAGACAATCGTTTGATATATCTAATCTTAAAACTAAAGGTTTAAGATAAAAAGATTACAATTGTTATGGAAAACTTGAGGAACTGTTAGGAGCATGAGTGATTTTTCTGGTTTATACTTTTTAAGATCCCTAGGTTTTAGCTTTTAGTAACATATAGACCCCTATTACAGTAGCCTGTAGGGGAATCTGTTACTGGGTTTAAGATATTCGATGTAAAGTCATATTTACCCCCATTTTATCTTATGGAAAAACAATATACTAATAAATAATGGGATTTAAAATAATAAACTAATATAAAAGGCTGCTATATGTCGAAATATAATAAATATTATTTAAAATACTTATAAATTACGAGAAATATGAGATGAGGGTAAAGTTTTTTAATTTATTTTATTTTAAATTATATTATTCTCATTTCAGTTCGTGAAATGTCAATAATGCCCTTACGTCATCTAGTTTTTTCTAACGGCTAATGTAAACGTGGTTTATATGTCAGCAAATGAAACCTTGGAGGTATATTGGTAAAACACTAGGGGTTTAATTACACGTTAAAATGATAAAGACAAGAAAAGTTAATTGTGCGTGCAAGAGTTTGACAATTGTCGGTAGCGGAAAGCCAGTGGAAAACTTACATACATCACCAAGGGGGAAATTACAATAACCCCCCAATTAAATTTGAAGAAACACTTAACCTCATATTTTTATTAAACTAATACTTACCCCCCAAATACCTCTAAAAAACTAATATTTACCTCCAAATATTTGGGGGGTAAGTGTTAGTTTTGAAAAAACAGTAATAATTTTTTGGAAGATAAATGTTAGTTTAGTAAAAATATGGGGTTAAGTGTTTTCTTGAAATCTAAATGGGGGTCAGAGTTAATACCCGCATCACCAAGTAAGATTGACCGTACTATTCCCAATAAATAATTAAACAGTCATAGATTAAATAATTAAAGTGAATTTAATTTAATCATAATATTATTACGTAGTCTTAAGGTCATCATCTTGGATCATTTCTTCTTCTCTCTCGTCGTTCACCTTCATCCTCGAAGAAGAAAAAGTCTTCTCTAATGAAACCCTAGATTTTCTCACCAACCAAACTCCTTCTTTCCCGAGAAATTCTCAAACCCAAACTCCAATTCTTCACCCCTTCCGCACTCCTTAACCCCCTAATTCCACCTGCAACTCTTGTTTTCTTGGTACAATTCCCGAATCTTGATTTTCCCAAGTAAATTATCTCCGAATTGCCGCTCATGGGAAAGAATTTCCGGCAATACAGCAGACCCAATGCCTCCTCCTCCTCCTCATCCTCTTCTTCTACGTCTCAGAGCACCACGTCCACCTCCGTCACCGAGACCGTTAACGGATCTCACCAATTCAAAATAACCGGATATTCTCTTTCGAAAGGCATCGGGATCGGCAAGTATATAACCTCCGATACCTTTATGGTCGGTGGCTACGCCTGGGCCATTTACTTTTATCCAGATGGCAAGAGCGTGGAGGACAATGCGACCTACGTTTCTCTCTTTATTGCGTTAGCGAGCGAGGGAACCGATGTCAGGGCTCTGTTTGAGCTCACGTTGTTGGATCAGAGCGGGAAGGAGCGACACAAGGTGCACAGCCATTTCGGAAGGACGCTTGAGAGCGGGCCCTACACGCTCAAGTATCGGGGTAGCATGTGGTAAGAGATTATATTTCTTTTGTATTCTTTAATTTTATTGTGGGATAATTTTGCATAGAATATCTTCATTTCATTTCCTCGAACGTGTGACTTTCTTCTCTAACTGTGTAAGATTACTTTTTCCTTTCTCGTCTCGTATTCATTTACAATGACAGGTTTATGATGATCATCAAGGAAATTTAATTAGAAATAACATGGGTTCTAATGTTCCTGTTAATCTGTATATTTCATTTGGTGTGGTGATATTTAATTTTACATACTTTGCCTATTATCGTACGAGTTTACATGTCGGTATGAACATAAATTTCAAGATTGGTATCATTATCTTGGTTTAAACGAATACGGGGCCAAAAACTTTAATTTTCAGCCAAATAGTTATATATTTTGATTGTTAATATAACTTTTATGCCTTAAAAAGAAATATTTTAAAAAGTAGTGCTGCTATTATAATGTAAAAGAAATATTTAAAAAAGTAGTGCTGCTATTACAATGTATGTGGAGTTGGATAATTGATTTTCTTTCTACCGACGCGAGGTTTTAGTATGTGGGTAACCTGAAGCAAAATCTTATATCACTGGTTCTTCTTGAGTAACTTATTGACATTGGATTTAGGTACTCAATTTGAGTTATTAGGCATATTATTTTTTCCCTCATGTTACACATCTGTTTATCCTACATAACTTAGTGTCCGTATGTTTATATCTTTTGTGGGTTATGATTGTTCGGGCTAAGTTTTCCACTTTGTTATTAACATATGGTTTATAGCACTATGGTAATGAATTTTCAAGCAAGATATGGCCATTCTGATTATTGAATGCTCCAGGGGGTACAAGCGGTTTTTCAAAAGAATACTTCTGGAACAGTCAGACTACCTCAAAGATGATTGCCTTTCAGTTCACTGTAGTGTTGGTGTTGTGAAGTCGCACACAGACGGGCCTAAAATCTACTCGATAGCAGTACCACCTTCTAATATTGGTCAGCATTTTGGACAACTACTAGAAAGTGGAAAGAGAACTGATGTAAATTTTGAAGTTGATGGTGAAGTATATGCTGCTCACAAATTGGTACTTGCTGCGCGTTCACCTGTTTTCAGGGCCCAACTTTATGGTCCAATGAAAGATCAGAATACCCAGTGTATAAAAGTTGAGGACATGGAGGCCCCAGTTTTTAAGGTTTATGCATTTCCTTATTTTTCTTTACTGGCTGTATAAGTTTTCAAAACAATCAGCTTAGGCCTTGTTCTATCTATTATATGCCTTCTTTGACGTTTGAAGACATCAAGATACTTAAATGTTCTATTTTCTCCCCAAATTTTAAGAATGCAATAACATGCTTCCTGTGGTTGCATGCTAAGGCTATCCACTATCTATTTCGAAGGCATTCGATTACTAAGAATTGGTATATGGCATGTGGTGTATTTTCATAATTCGTATTGGTGGTTATGCTGATTTTTGTTACTGCCTCAGACCACGGCTTTGTTTTTGTTCTCACTATGCTTAGTAGATGAGGGATTCTATTAATGGTTGGTAATTTGCTGTTGTTTAACACAGTCTGGAGAGCCTTGTTTTAACCGATGGATCTATTGAACCTTTCATTAGTGATTTGAGTTACCTTTTGCAGTTTTGCTAGGAATGAATGTGGGGTTCTAGAAAAGCTATAGTGTCTTCTATAATTGTGTTTTATTGATTGCCCTCTCTGATTTCTTAGGTGTATTCTAGTGTTTTGAAAATTTTTTAACATTTTTTAGTGCTTTATTTGATATAGAAGTTGAACATTGACTTGAGGTATCTGAATGCAAAATGTGGTTTATGTGATGTGATAATTTTAGTTGATTGCATCATTGAATAGAGATATTGATGATTAAACATATAAATTTTATCTTCTTTTTTTTTTTTGGTCCTTTGTGCTTGTGTAATGTGTCCTTCTCAGCACTGCATTGGAAAAATATTACTTTTCTCACTTGCTTTGCACCTCTCAGGCTTTACTGCATTTCATATACTGGGACACTCTACCTGACATGGAAGAGATTACTGGGATGAACTCAAAGTGGGCTTCGACTTTGATGTCTCAGCATCTGCTTGTAGCAGCAGATAGGTATGGTCTAGACAGGCTGAGATTGCTATGTGAGGCCAATCTTTGTGGCGGTGTTGCCATTAACACCGTGGCAACCACATTGGCTTTGGCGGAGCAGCACCACTGTTTCCAGTTGAAGGCTGTGTGTCTCAAGTTTGTTGCAATGCCTGAAAATCTAAGAGGTAGTTACTTGAAAGCTTTTTTTCTCATTCAGTAAATTGCAATTTCATTTTGGAAGAAACAAAGTTTGATTTCAAGATTCCTACTGTATTTAAGAAGATCTAGATAGAATGTTTTCAATATTTTAGATCTTCATTCTTAGCTAAGCAGGGGAATGACTATATTTTGTTAATGTTATTGGTGGTCATCTGTATTAATTTAAACAATTCATCTGAATATTAGTATTTTGTACCCTTTTGGGCACTGTAGCTAGTAAAATTATCATTTAAATGGGAGGTTCAGTGATTTTTTTCTTTTGGGTGTTACATGGGTATTTCAATCTTGTTTTGTTTCAAAGTGCTTTACATTTTCATTGCCAGTCATCCTACATGTGTACTGCGTGTGTCTGATACCATGCCATTTGAAAACCTGTAATGGAAGGGTACTTTAAGATCTTCCTCTATTTTGGAATAAGATAAAGGGTTGTACTTGCAGTTGCATATTATACGATTCTTGCGTGAAAGATATCCCAAATTGTTATGAGTGTATCATCGTATAGTTACTCTGGGGCTTCTTTGGAGTTGCCTTCTTAAGTATATATTCAATTTAATGAGTAATAATAAATATTGAGGTTTTTGTTTATTTTACTTTATTTTTGTAATTAGCAATATGATTAATTAGCTAAAGCTTGTTCCCTTTTTCTTTGTTTGTTTGCTGAATGCAGCTGTGATGCAAACTGATGGTTTTGATTACCTGAAGGAAAGTTGCCCATCTGTTTTGACTGAACTATTGGAGTATGTGGCTAGAGTAAGTGAGCACTCTGTGGTAGTATTCAGGCATGGAAATGAAGCTATCCTTGACGGGAGTGATGTGAATGGGAGGCGGGTGAAGCAAAGGCTATAGGAAAAGCAGCTTTTCATGCATTTTCTTTATAGCCAAAAAGAAAATCTGATAATTAGATTAGAAACAATTTTCCTGTCTGTATTTGTAAGTGTTGTAAATCTAGTTAATTTGGTGTCCAATGTTGGGTTTGTTTTGTTGTTTGTGGAATTTCCCTTGGTAGTTTGTCGTAATTCTGCTTTTTTTCGCTTTGTAGTATAATTCCTTGAATTACAAAAATGTTGCATTTGAGTCTTGTAACCATTGTCAAAATGTCAAACGGAAGCAGGCAGCGTACATTACTGACCGTACATGTCTTGGCTAATGCTATTCTTTTATTTTTATTTTCCATTTTTGGTTTTATTTTTTATGCCATGTTGAATCCTGTGGTCTTCTGCTTAGCATTCCAGCATTCACAGGTTTGCAAAGATGTGTATGTCCACAAGTTCTAAAGTCTAGAGATGTGCAAGAGCGAGCATGTTGTGTACAATTCTACATTTTCTATTTTATTTCACAATCTGCCGATCGGTTACTCTTGATAACATAACTCGAAGTGTTCTTTTTGTCTGTCTTTGCAAAACTACGACAATATTAAGTGGTTAATATACAAAATTACGTTCTCAACTTTTTGTTATTGTTTTTGCGTGTTATGTGATCTTTTATGTTTTGTTCAATTTTACATATTCTTTTTGTTTATATATGAACAAAGTGCAACGTCAATTAGTAATGATTTTACCACTTCTGATTCCAGGATTTAATTAGTATCTTCACTTGCAACAATTGTACCCTTTAATTGTGATAATCAATCAATGTCATAATTTATATGAAATACACATAATAAACAATTATTTTTATTTATACACCTGGATCTACTACGCATGAGGACGTAATATAATTAAATGAAAATACATAATAAAAAATTAATTAAATTTATGCTAAATAATCTAAAGTAATGGTTAAAATATTAGAAATTAAAATAAAATAATAATAGAAAATCTTGATGTTTAATTAAAATAAAATAATATTTTTAATTTTATATTTTAAGTTAATATGATATCAAGTGAAAGATAATAAATATTAATTTATCCAGACGCATAAATTTGGACTGAAAAATGGTATCTTGTCCTATTCCTTATTAAAATAATAAAGATGTATAATACTTTCTTCCACCGGTATAAGAGAATCTTCTCCTGGTGCGAGGAAGTTTATCTGCCGTCACCCAAACAGAGTGCGAATAGCGAAACAAAAGCGCTCGCCCTCCTCCTGCGGGGACAGAAATCAAAGCTCAAACTTTTCTACTTGGGCGACGCAAAATGGTAGCTTCATTCATTAACCTCTCTTTTAGATTTTGTAATTTTTCTTTTCCTTAAATCTTTGTTAGTGAATGTTCTGTAGTATCTTTTCAAATTCTAGGTCTTGAATTCTTTCCTGGGTTTGTCTCGTTGCAGTTGTTCTTTTCGTATTTCAAGGACTTGGTGGGCAGAGAAGTGACTGTAGAGTTGAAGAATGATTTGGCAATCAGAGGGACGCTGCACTCTGTTGATCAGTACCTTAATATCAAGCTAGAGAATACTAGGGTTGTTGATCAAGACAAATACCCTCACATGGTACACTCTGTTTCTTTCGTACATTTCTAGGGTTTTATTTTGTTTTAATAAAATTCTTCTATAACGACCATTCGTCCTTGGATTGTATGAACGCAGTTTGGAAATTTAGGGTTTCTGGCTTTAATAGGGCTTCTAAAGTTCTTTTCTACAAAATTTGGGTTCAGTGTATTAAATGTTAGTTTTCCTTCCTCCTAGTCATTTTTGTTTCGGGTTCATTGATTATGTGTAATATAGTGTTAAGTTGACATGGAAATTTGTGTTCTGGTTTATTAGGGTTCTAGAAGATTTTTAAAGCCCTTGAATCCTAAGTGTTGTTCTGTCTTTGCTCCTATTATCATCATTATTCCTGAGATGTTTTCCCGATACCTATTACAACTTGGCTGCATCTTGTTTATTAGCTACCACTTACGTAATCAAACTTCAATAGAATCTGGTAGCTTGTTCCTTTAATAACAGTTAAGGGGTTGTACTTGAAATGCATTGACTAGTCACGCCCAACAGTTTTGTCTCCTTACTGAGAATGTAAGGCCCAGATTGTTTTATCTTCTTTGACGGAATTTATTCCGGAAGTGAATTGGCTTTTTTTTTTTTTTTTGGTTTTTTGGCATAAAATATTTGGTGAAAATGGTTGAGGTTTGACAAATTTTCTAGAGTCAAATACACCTCAAATTTATTTTTGGAACAACTGTGATTTAAAGATTGGGTCGTCATTTCTCTTTATCAAATTATGATTTCTTTATTTAATTTAAATCATGATTTTCTTATGCAATGATATTCAATTGTTTATGTGGAATTTATTTAATAATGGTAAAATATGATATTAGAAAATTTAGTTGCAAATCATATAGAATAAATTTTTGGTGCCCCTGATGGTGAAATATTTTGGCGTGCTTGGCCTTGCCATTTTGCACTTATGTATATATATTTGGCTGATCATCCATTGGGAGATTCTGATGTGCCAATAATTGTATAGTTCTTGGATGCATTAATGATTTGTTCAAAGAAAAAGTAAAGTTAAAAGATCATGTCAAAATGTGGGTTCTAATCTTTTCTTTATCCCCTAGGTAATTTTTTTTTAATTGTTTTCATTCATTTCAAAATGGTTAAACATAATGGTTGTGGATACTGTTCTTAGGATATCAGCCAAGTTGCCTGCCATTGATGTAGCATGTGATTTGGTATGGTGCTTGTTATTCATTGACGTGCTTGTTATTCATTGACGTGCTTGTTGATTGTACCCAACTAGACCTGTGTTTGTGAATTCCTCGTGTACTTATTATGCATTCCTTCTGATTCCCTCCCTTTCTTATAACTTGCTGCTAAATTTTACGTTCTACCGCTCAATCGCAGCTTTCAGTGAGGAACTGTTTCATCAGAGGATCAGTGGTGAGATATGTTCAACTACCTCCAGACGGAGTTGATGTTGAGCTGCTTCATGATGCCACAAGAAGAGAAGCTCGGGGTGGCTGAAATTAATTGTTTAAATCTTCAATGCACTCTGTGAACATCAAGTTTAGCTACTTCTAAATGTAATGGAATTTTGATTTGAACAAAGCTCAATTGACAATCCAAAGGCTGTATATTGTCCATGCGACAGGCCTATGTAGAAAGAGCCCCTCCTATTAATTGGGAAATATGTTGTTGGATTGTTTATGAAAGTATTTCTCAAGTAAATTTGGCAATTTAGACGCAGCAGCAACAGATAGTTATCATGCTGTAACCTAAGTATTAAAACGATGTCAGTGTCCTTCATTTCTTCCAGGTGAACTAACTTTGCTTGATTCCTATGCTCGGAGTGGGAGGCAACTTTGTTCTCTATGATTTTCCGGTGTCATCCAGTAACTATTTGCCCTCATCTAACGCGGTTCTACTTCCACAATAAAAGCTGATTAGGTGTACAGTTTTTCTTGGGTGCGCATTTTCAACAGCTTTACCGACATCGCAAATGCTTTAAAAATGTAGAGGTCGCAGATCTTCAGGGATGAAGCATTTGTTTGAGATCAGGTGCTTACACTTTCTGAGGAAGAAGTATAGTTTTGGTCGTTAACCATGACAAAACTTGTGATATAAAGACGTTTTCTTATCTTCACAGTCAATTAATTTTTCAGCACAATGAAGTGATTGTTCTATAATGCTCAAATGCAAAAACAATTAGGATTATCTGTAAATACAAATAGAATAGTCGTCCAGATAAATTTTCTCATAATTTTACCAAATATTAGATCAAGCAGTTACCTTGTTTTTCATCACATGGTTGATACCAAGTTACTAACAGCAAGAGCGGGCAGTTTATGAAAAGCAATCAGTAAAGAGCCGAAGAGGAGAGTGACAAGCTCCGAAGCAGGAGCGCAGTTAGCATGCATGAAGTTTGAGTTGGAGGACTCAGAACTTGAGCAGGGTCTCAGACTTGGTGTTTCACGGTAGTGAGGGTCTACGGTCTTCTCATCAAATATTCTGAGACACAGTTCCTCAAAATTCTCGCAGATTCTCTTTTCTGAGCGTGTATCATTCCGTCTCACTTTCTTTCTCCCTTGTTTAAATATGGTATAAATATCAATGATTAACCAATTTCCGCATGCATCACAGACGCAACTTAAGGCTCTTCCTTCCACTTAGTGGAAGGGGAAGAATCAACTATCAACTCTTAATCTTTAAAAGATATCCTGGCGTACATTATCCAAGGAAATTGAAATTCTTCCCTATTTGATCATTGTAATTTCCATTTATTATGAAGGCTAATGTCTATTTAACATAACATCTCTACGTCAAGACTCGAGACATCATTCTCTCTTTACCTTCCAGAGTGTGTAATTTTCAGTTCACCTTATCAGCCATTTTGACCTTTTATCAAAGCCTCTCCGAGTCAGATGACAGAAAATTCTCAGGTAGACGAAAATTTCAATCACATATTGTTTGTCTCTTTCTTGTGCTTTTGTTTTCCACCCTATGATTTGCCATTTCTTCTCTGCTTTTAAATATGCATATGCAGATTTGTGCTTTGAAAGTAAATCTCCAGTGTTGTAAAGCATGCCCCAAGAAACTGAATAGGAAGCTGAGCAAAATCAGAGGTATTTTTTTTCCATCTTGAGGCCTAGTCTATTATTATTGTTTTCTCAACTTCTTGCTTTTCTTGTATTAACTTGTTCTCTGATTTGTGATCTAGGAGTTTGTGGTATCAACATAGATACAGAAAAAGGACTGGTAACAGTTTCTGGCTCAGTAGATCCCCTCATGCTCAAAAAGACAATAAAACAAATTGGCAAAGTGGCAGAGATTTTGGCAGATGAAAATGATCCCATGCAGCCCAAACAGAAACTAGATCACTTACCCCTGCAGATTGGCCAAGCCGAAACTCGAACTCCCTCCAAGGATCACCAGTCTTCCACTCCTTCTGAAGCCTCTGATTCTGATGATAATGATCACGAGTGTGGTGAGGATGATGACAATTACGACTGTAATGAGGCTGGTTCTGACCGTGAACAACAGGGGCGTAACAGCACTTATTGGCATTTTACAAATCATGACATGAGAGGAATGCATGGAGGGCCAATACCGGCATTTGTGAGGCCACGCTATGTGCATCCAA
Organism: Bursera cuneata; assembly: GCA_026212285.1. Taxonomy (NCBI): domain Eukaryota; kingdom Viridiplantae; phylum Streptophyta; class Magnoliopsida; order Sapindales; family Burseraceae; genus Bursera; species Bursera cuneata. The sequence goes on from JANLJB010000784.1 coordinate 59,203, forward strand.
ACAATCCTCCAATGATTTATAACAGGCAAGCTCCACCTTATGTTACGAAGACGGGGTCACCATTGCCATATCCGTTTAGTATTTACGAGCAGCGGGAAACCAAGGTTGGCAACGACTTCAATCACGCATTCAGTGATGAGAATGTTGGGACTTGCGCTATCATGTGAGCTTGATTGGTATTGGTTTTTTTTTTTTTTGGATTGAAGATCGTACATCGTCTATTGAAGACTGAAATAAAAATCATTCGAATCAGGCAATTAGATTACACAGTGTTACAATCCCAGTATTAGAATATTGGGAGATTTCTTTTATTCATAGCAAAAACTAGTTTGCCTATTCCAATTCTAGTTGATGTCGGAGTTTCACTTTATCGCTAAAGTATCCATGTGCTTTCTTTAGTTTTAACCTCTTGGCAAGTGTAGTGGCGAGGCGATTATCTCCTTCATATAAGGAAATTGCCGAAAACTTTTAGATCAACTGTATCTATTCTTTTAATCGACTAATTGAGGTAAATGCACCAGCAATGCAGGAATGACAAAGGATATTCGAAAATTCAATCACCAAGCAAAGCATGTTTAGGGTATCATACACACCTTCTAATACGTTCAGTACCGACACCACACGTATCATCAACCAATTAGAAAATTAAAATTCCGACTGTTTCCTTCTGGATTCAACACACTGATTTACTTATTATAATAGTAGCTGAAAATGAATATCAACTTAATTTTCTGATGTTTATTCATACGGATTACATGTATATATACATTCACTCACCACTCTCTCTCTCACATAATTATCTGCACACCCATCCCTCTATACAGACACAGCACATATACACAGACACAGCACATGCACACCCATTCCTCTACACAGACACAGCACATACATACATACACAGTACATACTTAGCTAATATATTCTGTAACAGTAGCAAAAGAGCAGAGTCAAACAAGATTTATTTTTTCACTTRACATACTGAATAAACCAGTCGAGCACATTTTGATGGGCTTCTTCAGCACACTTCACTGCTTTTTCGTCTTCAACATTGTATCTAACAGTCCATCCATGCGCAACACCAGGGAATATCTTGACATAGCCGTTAACCTGTTGAATCGTACCATTAAGAGGCCACATTATCAACTCTTAGGAAAACTATGGTGTTATAGTAAATTACATAATCAACAAATTTGATGCTTATATCACAAGACATATAACATGTCATTAGACACTGAAGATGGCAAGTACGGATTAAATGGTTTCTGTCTACAGTAAAAATTTTTAAGAGATTCTAGTAGTGTTGTAAGCAAAACAATGTTGCAAGTTCCGGAATTTTTTACCTCAGGTTTGGTGGATAAGATTTCATCAAACTGTTTGAGGAGTTCAGGTGGAGAGATCTTATCAACTTCAGCTCCCAAAACAGCTATTGGTGCCTTGATCTCTGGAAAAGAATTGCTGATAATTATCTAAAAAATCTAAATAACACACCCAAATGCAATACTCGTTTATAGATTAAGAAGGAAACAGCATTAATCATATTTAAATTGGTTGGTACAAAGCAACTTTGCCACCCACTGCCACCAAATCACCACCACAAGTCAAATTGGTGCTCGCTGATGCACCAGGTGGCTGTTCCATCAGGTGCAAACGTGGGAACATGGTCAGATAAGCAGAGTGTTATCTATGAGATAAATGCTAAACTTTGGAGTATTGGAATTGCAGACTGTTTCATATGTAACAAATTTCAGCATATTATTCTTTTATCTTAGTGACACCAAATGTCAGAGTGACAAGTCAGTACACTGAAGATTCTTACCCTTTATATCGTCTATCGTGACAAGGAAAGGATGTAAAAGCACCGCAGCTTGAATGCAAGCAGCCTTGGCTAGTTCCACAACCACCTTGGCTGATAAAAAAAATAAAGAAATCAGAATTTGGGCAGACAAACAAAATGCGGTAGATAACATAATGAAAGAATATAGAAACCTCACCGCCCCAGCAAAATCCGGCTGCTCCAATTGCAGTTATGCCTTTGCTCCTTAAAGCTGCAATAACTGGTTTTGCATCTTCGAATCCTTTATCCTAAAAACAGCAGTAGATAATTATTTGAATCATGAGAGTCAAATTCACGATATAAACTAATTAAATCTACCAAGTATATTTTCAATTTCATTTGCATAAAGTCAGAAACAAACTGCTCCGTGCAACTTCATCCAGACTGGAATTGGCTTCTCAGCATTATCTGGTACATATGGATCACCATAAAAGAAGTCAGGAACTGCCACAAAGAATCCAGCTGCTCCAACTTTGTCCGCAAGCATCCTTTAAAGTGTACAAAGATACCAATATAAGTCTTGTTAACTAGTATTCAACTATTTGCATTTAGGATCTATACACAACAAACAACTGAGAGGATTATTTTTTCTTTCTTGTATTTTTACATTTTCATTATACAAAATTACAAATAACAGAAAGCTGATATCAAGAACTGAAGATTTTTTCTTTTTTTTTTTTTTTACTCTGGAAATAAAGATTTAAAAAACATTGAGATTTCACAGACAACACCAGAATGTACATCAAAGATGAAATTGGATAATGCCCGTATAGACCACAAAACTTTTGAATATAACTCTCTATCCTGATAATTCATGGATCAAGACAAACGTTCCACCCCTTTTTTCACAAAATAAATACGAATTTTAAATAAGTCAAAGATGAGAAATGAAGAAAATAGTCTCAAATTCTAAAACATAAGCTTTAGTTACAGATGCCATTTGCTCTCATATATGACCATTTTTTGTTTCCACTACATGATAAAATAAAATTGACAAGTAGAACTTTCCATGGACTCAAAGCCAAGGTTACTGCTAGAAGATACCAAATATTATGTTGCCTATTCTATAAATTCTCTAACACCAGAAACATCACAAATGAGAAATGGAAAAACATGTCATAACCTATTAGAACTAAAAATACAATTCCATGTGCATAAATGAGAAGGAAGCATACCTCAAATTTGGCGCTTCATATCCTGTAAAAGAACCATAGCAACAGAAAAAAGAAAGCCAGAAGAAAAAAGGAAAAAAAAAAAATCTGTCAGTTTATATACAACTATTTGTCAAAACATAGATCCGTCATCCATCGTTCATCAATCAGAATAAAATATACATGCCAATCACTATCCTAAAATAAAAGCAACCTAGAAAACCAAAAGCCGTCCAATTTTAAAAAGGATATTTGTCAAACTCAAAGCATACATGATATTTAGAATCTAAAACTTCCTTTATGTTAACATATAAGTCAACAGGTATTAGAACCAAATAATGACATTGTCGATCCCTATAAGATGATAATAAATCATAAGCTAAAACCTAAGGACAATAATTAAACGATACACAGTTCATAAAAAAGTATAATCCAACAGTAGAAGAACAAGAGGCGAGAGCATCCAGTCAGAAATGAAGCGTGTAATTAAGTACCAAAAATATCCGAAATAAGGAGAATTGCGCGCTTGGAATCAGAAGGGCCGGAAATATAAGTCTTAAGGCCTCCGAGCTCAACAACTGATCCTGCTCCAGAGCTTGAGCTCAGGGCTGGTGGATTCTGACAGCATTCAGGGCCTGACATGACTGTGACTCAGTTAGAGCTTCAATGGAGAGTTCCAGATTAAACGGGAACCATTACTCGAGCCGAACCTTCCAAAGTGACACGTCGTTTTATTTAAATCAATATTTGACTCCTGGCTAATAAAGAGGTGACACGTCGACTGGTAATTAACGGAGGAGAAATTAGAAAAAATATTCAAATTTCAGGCTCTGCAAAAAAATAAAAATAAAAAGACTCTTAACTTTTTAGAATTTTATAATCAACTTTATCATTATAAACCAAAAACTTTTACCCTATCTAATTCCTTCATTCAATCCTAATGACTCTTGTTATCTGTGTACATGGATGTTTGAATGAAATAATCAATTTGATTATTGTTATTTGTAATGGATTATGAATCTTCTATGATAATAATTATTTGTTAATTATTTGTTATCGAGTTATGAACGAACGGATGAATGGTGTTGATGTTAAAAAATGTTGTTTAAATTTTGATTTGAATGAGTTTTTGAATTTGGGTATGAATAGATTTACTTGAATATTGTGTTTAAATAAAACTATTATTTAATGTTTATTTGTGATGTAATATGAAATTGAATAGATTAATTTGAGTGATTGAATGCGATGAAGTTGTAAAGAGAAATTAAGTTTTTGTCAGACGACAAACCATTGGCTTAGTAAGGACAATAAGGGGGCAAACTATTAGGCTATTTGTTTATTATGAGCTAATAGGTCTAATATTGTAAAACGAGTTTTCAAACCTAATATTATAGCAACTTATTTTAAACATAATTTTTTCATAAATCTTATTAAAAAAATTTTTTATCCAGTTTAAAATTAATTTTTTTATAAAATTATTAATGATCTAAATCAATTACAAAGAATAAGAGAGAGCACATGAACTTCAAATAAAGTAACATAAGATAAGATGGAACGTAGTTTGAATAAGATATAGGATATATAAAGTAGATTAGAAAAGTCATTCAAAACGAAATACATGCTATTGTCTAAAAGGCCTCTAAAACTTGACCATTTTTCATTTCATTAAAAAAATAAAAATTTTATTTAATAAAGTAGTGCAAAATGTCCGTAGAGTCTAATTTAATTCATGATTGTTTATTATTATGCCGACATGGAAGAATCTTGTTGGTATTTAAAATACGGTCACTGGATGGCCTTACTGTTGATCGCTGCCAAATACAAAGGAGTAAAGACTAAGAGAAGGGTTTAAGAAGAAAAATGAATTACAAAGCCCTAGTGTGGTCGTAGTAGTATATAGAAAAATTTCCTTCCATTTTGAAGGCGATTGAGAGTTGAGATGGAGAAGGAATCAGATCCTCCCAAGACCCTAACTACCACAAGGTTCTACTCTCTATCTGTATCTTTTCTTTTTACATTGGGTTCCGTTGCTGCATTGTTTTGAGCATTTCTCTGGAAAATTAAGTGATAGCTGAATACATCAATGCATGATATGGAGAGAAAAATTTAGACAGGAGTACGCCTATAAGCTATTTAATTTGCTTTGATATTTGTTATTATTCCTAGCTAATTCTCAGATTATTTAAGGTTCCTTTTTTTTTTTTTTTTTTTTCCAATGGCGGTCGAAGATGTAAACTTGGTGCCCTAATTCTTGTTTATGGTTGCTAGGTTGTTGATAAAGTATGAATGGATTGACTTTCAATGAAAATGATTTTTTTATTTTTTAAAATTTTTATTTTGAATCCAGTGATTTTTTACAGGCACAAATGCCCCGCGTGCTTTAAACAATTTAAGAGAAAGGAGCATCTTGTTGAGCACATGAAGATATCATTCCACTCAGTTCATCAACCAAAATGTGCTGTTTGTCTAAAGCACTGCAAATCTTATGAATCTCTGCGTGAACATCTTATGGGTAGAATATATTTGCATGTGGTTTCTGCTTAATCTATTGATAAATTGCTTATTTTGGTTTCTTTTTTAACATAGGTTCATTGGCGAAGGCAACTTGTTCAAGGATTTTCTCCAACCAAGGGTGTATTCTTTGTTTGAAAATTTTTGATGATTTTGATTCTCTTAGCAAACATAAACAAGAGTGTTGCCTTTCTCCGCCTTCTCCCTTTGTAAGTTGATCGGTGCATTGTTTACATGTCCCATATGATACCGAGAATCTTGTCGTCATTGTGCTTTTAAAATTTTTAGTGATCAATCCTGGAAAGTCTTATAGTTTTTAGATATTCATTTGTAAAATTTTGTTGATTGTTGCAGGGAAAAGCAATGCCTTATGTACAACCTCAAAAAGAAATTTCAGGCTTAGGTAATATAAATCACACTGTTCGACGTCCTAAAGCAGTAGCTATGGACTGTGAAATGGTTGGTGGTGGACTTGATGGATCAGTTAACCTATGTGCTAGGGTCTTTCTTGTTGATGAAGATGAGAATTTGATTTTCCAAACATATGTTAAACCTCAAATTCCTATTAGCGATTATAGGTATTTCCATGTTTATTATTGTCTTTTATTTCTCCAAAATAATCATTGTGAATGAGCCTTTTGATCTTTGATATATCTTTATAAAACTTTTTCAGATATGAAATAACTGGGTTAACTGAGGAACATCTTAAAGATGCCATACCACTAAATGAAGTGCGGGACAAAATTTTGGAAGTTTTGTACAATGGAGAGTCTGTTGGGAGTCTAAGTTTGGATGGTGGTGGTAAGCATAGACTTCTCGTGGGTCATGACCTAGAGCATGATTTGGATAGCTTAAGAATGAGTTACCCTAAGCAGCTGCTGAGGTATAGTAAATACTTTTAAGGGTCCTGGTTTCCGTAATAAATGTAACCTATTATGCTTTTCTCTTTGAATAAGCTTGATAAAAATGATGGTTAGATGGAACCTTGTATCATGTTGTCATGTGGCTGGAATCTCATCCACATGATATGATTTAGCTCAGATCACTTCTAGGTAATCATTTCATAAAATCTTCCCAATCTGTGTACTGTGTCAAACCTGATTCTACATGCCATTTGAACTTGGACGTCCCTTGCTAATAAAATTATTACTTCATGTTTTAAATGCACTTAATTGTGTCTATTTTTTTCCTCAATATTGTCTAACAAAATTCTTTTTCGTATGGACAAAATCATCTGGAAGATTTAAAAATTGACATTATTTTGGTGTTCATTGTAAACTCTGTTAAGTAATTCAGTTTTTACCATTTTATTTTTGTAAGCAAAAGATGTTGCATTGAAATGCATTATGCTCTAAAAAAAACTATGAAATGACTTCTCTCTTATCCTTATCATGAGACATCCATATTTGTATCTAGTTGCATCTCTCTTCTACTTCACACTCCTGTAAAACAATTTCTTATACCTTTGTTATTACTTCCTCTACCAATATTTTTCATTGACTTACAGTCAAGACTCTCCAGCTTAGACATCTGAACCAAGTAGCGTTAGCCTAGATTATTGTTAACATTTCAAGAAAATATCTAATACCAAGGGTTGAAAGTTTAACTGGGAGTAAGGATCTCTGAAGTAAATAATTTGTTGAGTTTCATTTAAACTTCAGGTATTTTATTCTGAAGTTCTAGATAGGGATAATATGAACAAGATTTTGATTTGTGAACTGGGATTGAAGATTTTTATTGTTAATAGTCATCTTATATACAGCTCTCTTCTGGCCTTGAGTTGAGAGCCTTTTTGGGGACTTATGATATTTTATAATTTGTCCAGGGATACTGCAAAATACCGCCCATTAATGAAGACAAATCTGGTTAGCCACTCGCTCAAGTACCTCACCAGAACATATCTAGGGCAAGTTACTTTCATTTTGGTTTTATTATGTATGCTGATTCTCTACTATGCTTTTTTTCCTCAGTTTTTTCTTTTCCCTTAAGTATCACTATTGTAGTGTGTAAATGGATAGAAGATCTTTCCATTTCCCCCATGCGTTATACTACAGTTTGGACCATGTAGCAGTTGTGGACATCTTTTTCACATGCCAAAGTGAGCTTTTCTATCTTAAAATCCAATTAGAAATTATCAGAAGCAACTTGTGATCAAGAAAGTCAGAAAAATTTTGTAATAAGGAATGAAAACAATCTCTGTCTCTCGCGTTCTGCTCTCAGACAAGATGGTCATGTAGACTGCATTATTGAAGGGCGTTATTTTTTTGCAAATATCACTGAATAAAATTTCTAGAACTCGATAAGGTCAAAAACTTTGGTGTTCATTTAGTTTCATGTTTCTGGGAAGCACCATTGAATCTACATCAAGTGCACGAAAATGATTTAAATTAGTCAAATGGGTTTGGTTTTGGTTGACAGGTACGATATTCAGTCAGGGGTGCATGATCCATATGAGGATTCCGTGTCTGCAATGAGATTGTACAAGAGATTTAGTTGGCAGGATGATCATCATCACCTAGAAGAAACAGGGGGTTTCGATTCTTACAAGTCAAAGGAACTTGTGAAGATGAACCCTAGTGAACTCTATGAGATCTCAAGATCCAACTATAGGTGTTGGTGCCTAGACTCAAGGCAACCTGTGCAGCCTTAGCCGCTTGGCTGCCGATCTGCTTTTTATATATTCTGTGTAAATATTACCCTTGCGGAGCCTTCAATTGACCGTGTGGTTTTTTTGTTTTTTCCTTACAACCCACTGGGAATGACTCGTGTAAAGAAATTGTGAATTAATACATAATGATATTAGTATTTTATGTAATTATGTATACTATTTGGTGAGGAAGCTAATGGGTGGTGACATCATTTGAATTTGTGAGTAGGTTTTCAAAAATTAAATTAAAACGCAAAGGTACGGCGTGTGTTACTAAATAATAATTGTTAATTAGGCGTTTCCATTAATTTAAAACTCGAAATGCCACTTTTTGCTTAGAATCAATCAAGTGAGGTTGATCGGTTACTTTTAGACTTTAAGTAGTAATTTACGTAATTAGTCTTCAAATTAACTGTTTAATCTTATCGATGATCTTTTGTCTATTTTTATGATACATGACACGTTTAATATGATGTAAATTAATGTGAATAATCACGTTACTCATCCTCATATAATGCAAGGTGATTTATTAAATGGATTTTTTTTTTGAGTCAATTTCTGATTATTCATTTATTTGTTTGGGTGTGAATTACAAAGTTGTTGTTGTAGTGGGACTTATGTAAATAATATCAATAGAATAAAAGACCACGCCCGCCTCTAGAAGAAGAAAAAATGGGTTTTGGCTTGAAAGTCTAATAAACTGTTGATGGTCTCTGGGCTCTTCCTTTCCCCATGAAGCCTTCCAACTTACCAAAATCATAATAATACTCGTACTAAAATTAAAGACAAACAGCTTCCACTCATGGCGGTGCCTGTGCAGCCTAGTCAACAGACCCTATGGGACACCGTGCTCGAGCAGACGAAGGCGGCGCAAACCAAGAACACCGACCCTGTCGTTTGGGCTGTTCAACTCACCTCTACCCTCAAATCCGCTGGGGTTTCTCTCCCTTCCACCGACCTCGCTCATCTCCTCGTCTCCCACATCTGCTGGAACAATCACGTCCCCATCGCCTGGAAGTTCCTCGAGAAGGCCTTAACTCTCAGAATCATTCCTCCCTTGCTTCTACTCGCTCTCCTCTCTTCCAGGTTTTCCTTTTTTTTTTTACATATCTGTCCTTGTACGCATACTGTTCAATGGCCTTCTTGGCAATTACTGATCTTGGGTTTTCTTTCCTTTGTCATGTTTTTGGTGGGATTCTAGCCGAGTTTTTCATAGTCATTTGTTCATAAATTTAAAATTGTATTTGTTTTGAATTCTTTGAAGACCATTTCCATAATCTAACATGTGCCCACCTCCTCAAGAGGACGCATTTTGATTGTTTCCGGTTCTTTTGATTGCCTGCGTATGCAAGATATACCTGTGAAAAAAAAAAAGAAAAAAAGAAATTAGGTGCTTTAGTAAGTCATTGTTTAGTGTTTTGTAATTAAAACTTGTGGGACTTTTTATGGTATTCAATTGGGTAAATTACTAAATCTATGCTTTTTTTTTTTAAATATGTATGCCAGTTTTGGTTTTTAAAGGAAGTTTTGAGTTCATCAAAGTAATTTTTAATGGAAGTTTCCGTGCTTCTACAATCTGATATATCTAAGATTTGGAACCGGGTTTTCCTATCTATTCTGTATTTCTTAGTTGACATCATCGTATCTTTATCTTAATACATTAATTTTCTGGTCAAATTGATGTTCTTAGCTTGTTTGTGTATTACAGGGTCATTCCAAATCGACAGTTCCACCCTGCAGCATACAGGCTTTACTTGGAACTCCTCAAACAGCATGCCTTTTCATTTGCATCACTGATTAGTGAGCCAAATTATCTAAAGTAAGGTTCAAATCCATATTATCTTATGTCAAGACAACGTATTCATTGATAGGTTTTTTATTTTTTTGGTCTGTGAGTTTTATTTAAGTTGCCGCCCAGAGCCAGCCCAGAGCCAATGTAACGTGACCTAGGCTGGAAAGTTAGACAAGAAAGCTTCTTTAATTGATTTATTGCATCCTGTCAGTGCTGGGTGGGAATAGGGGTGTCTGAGAAAGGGGGATAATTGTGAAGCTGCAGACTTTTTGCATTGTTGATCCTTAACAATGCCCCTGGGATATAGTGTTTCCTATGATTACAAACGCTTGATACAATTGTAAAAATAATTTAATTGTCCAAGAATGTCAGTTTGAATTTTATATTTTTTGTTTTGTTTTTGAAGGTAACATATCAGGTATCATTCTACACTAAGAAAATCATATAAAACTAACTTTAAAATGTTTGCATTTAGTAGTTTTTAAACCTTTGGTTCAACCAAGAGGTTAGGGGTTCATACTTCCTTGGGGCCACCAACTTAGGATATCATATCCCACAAGTTTCCAAACTAAAAAGTTTGTAGGACCCAATAATATTCTCCAATTACGACTTTGGTGAACTTGTAAGAAAGGTTGGGAGATTTTTGGGTATGAAAAATATGACCAAGGAGTTCTTTTAGAATGTTGGGCTCTTACCTAATAGCTTAAGATTTTTGGTTAAATGTTTACTTAACATGCTGTTAAAGTAAAGATCTTAAGTTCAAGCCTTTATGGGTACGTATCTGAATTTGTGTTCCTGTTGTTTCCTCCTTCTCTATTCGGGTTTGGTTCTGTTTGGTTTGTCCATTTCACATGTGGAGAAGCTCATAAGAATTTTAGGTTGTTATATAATAGCTCAAGCTTTTGAGTCAAGTGTTAATTTAACCAAGAGCAAAATAGGTAATGTTTTTGGTGCAATATAATTAATAGACCATATTAAGCTGGTATGTAATGGTTCTATTTCATGTTTGATTTGTTGGATATTCTCCTCTCCATTGCTGCACTAATACAACCTTATTGTGAAAGTACAGGATCATGAAATCGGTAGATGACGTTCTGCATCTTTCCCAGATATTTGACCTTAGAGTGTGTGAATCAGGCATTCTGGTTGAGTTTGTCTTTTCAGTTGTGTGGCAGTTACTTGATGCATCGTTGGATGATGAGGGCTTGTTGGAACTTGCTTCAGAAAAGAATATTAGATGGCCAACGAGGCCACAAGACATAGAAATGGAAGGTCTTGCTAGTTTTAATGAGAAGAGAACTGAGCACCATGACGGACTTTGCAAAGCAAATACTACAATGGCCATTGAGATAATTGGGGACTTTCTGAGAAACAAAGTCACTTCAAGGATTCTTTACTTGGCACGTAGAAACATGTAAGAACTCATGTCAGCTATTTTTTTGCTTGTTCATACAATATTACTCCTTCCCTTTTAGTGAGAGGGCCTACCTTTTCTTTAGACTCAATTAATCCTTAACCCTTGTATCTTGCTAAATTCTAGAGTTGATCCCATTTAAAATTTAAGATTAATTTTGAGAGGTAATACACATAAACTGTTTATATTTCTAAGGCAATCGCATTGGGGAGGTTTTGTTCAGCAGCTAAGATTGCTTGCGGTGAAGTCAGCTGCACTAAGAAATTCAAAACATATCACTCCTGAAGCTCTTCTGAGGTTGACATCTGATACACATAAAGTTTTTTCTAGCGAAAGTAAAACAATTACACATGAGTTTCATGCAGTCATTGCTTCTGGTTCTTTGACATCTTCTGCTTGTCAATATAATGGGACTAGTCAGTCTGCACTGTGGCTTCCAATTGATTTGTTTCTGGAAGATGCTATGGATGGAAGTCAAGTTGCAGCTAATAGTGCCATTGAAATTCTAATTGGTAAAGTTCAGTTGTATTTTATATGCTTAATTTCATTGCATGAAAGTGGATGGACCTCTGCTTTCTGTTAGCAGTATTATTAAACAGAATCAATGTTGCAGGTATAGTAAAGGCTCTGCAGGCAGTTAATGGAACCTCATGGCATGATACATTTTTAGGTCTATGGATTGCAGCTCTACGACTTGTTCAAAGGGTAGGAATTAGTTACAACTTGATTTTGTTACTCTACTAATATTCTTGTAAAACAATGATTTAGTTTTGGTAGATTTTGGAATATGGCCATTGATCACACCATCTATTGTCTGGAGTACCTTTATACATAGACCAAGAACAGGAAGAGAGAATGTTGAGAAATGAAAAAGTGAACTGTGAATAAATTAGGTCTGTTCAGGGGTTGGTAGAATTTGTCTGACCTTTTATATCCTGGCCATGTTGATACACAATCCCATGCAATTTGATCTTAGGAGGCATCATTGTCAAGGTGCAGATAGATTTTTTCATGATTTTGTTTGAGGAAATATGTTGATAAGCATTCTAACCTTTTATTTATTTATTTTTATTTTTACTATTATTTTTTTTTTTGGGTGGGGGTTTGTCTCTTAGGAGTGGGAAGCCAGTGAAGGTCCTGTACCTCGCCTTGACACCTGCTTGTCCATGTTGTTGTCTATCACAACTCTTGCAGTGGTTGAGATCATTGAGGAGGATGAGACTGAACTGAATGAAATTGAACACAGCCAAAGCAGACACAGACAAGAGAATCAGGCTCCAGGAAAGCGGCAGAAGGATTTAGTTTCGAGCCTACAGATCTTGGGTGATTATGAGAGCTTGTTGACTCCACCTCAATCTATTCGTTCAATAGCCGATCAGGCTGCTGCCAAAGCAATTATGTTCATTTCAGGTCTAACAGTTGGTAATGGTTATTATGAAAGTATGAGCATGAATGACTTGCCGATCAACTGTCGTAAGTAATATTTTTCTTCTTCTTGTGTAAATTTATTTACAAATTTTCTTGTCTAGGGAACGAATAAGGTTTGCATGGGTCCGTCATTGCTGTTAAGAAACCACTTAATCTAAAACCTTAAGCTTGTGGATGTAAGCTTAACATTAGCATTTAACCTTAACACATCTCTGCATGTGCAAGTAATCTTACGTAGACTAGGCCTCACAAGCCTCTTTTTAGGTCATACATGCAAGTAAGCCTAATATAACTTTTTCTTTTAACCTTGTGAAAGGATTCGAACGTGTGACTGTTTGGTCACGTGGTTCCTTAACTTGGTATCAAAGCTATATTGACCATGTGTTCACTGGTTTAAATCCTTTTGCTGTATTAACTTAAAAAAATATATATATATTTGGTTCACTTGAATATAAGATTGAAAAAGAGGCTTGTGAGGCCCGGTCCACGTTTAAGTATATGTGAGGCCCTTGCACGTTAGTGGGTTTATTAGAGATTAAATATTATTGTTAAATCAATATGTACAAGCTTTAGCATTTAGATTGAGCGTTTTCTTAACAATTGCATGTGTTTAACAAGCATTTCTAGAATAAAAACCACTTTTTAAAGGATAATTTCCCAATTTTTTTGTCGAAAGTATGACTATGTTATTGAGAGAGACACTTTGGTCAACTTGCCTATTGCAGCCACCTTCTTTTTTACTGCTCTCCTTGTATTGTTATTTTCGAATCAGTTTTTTTAATCTCCCTGTCATTGAGAGATTTAATCTTGTTGTTTAAAGAGATTATATCTTGTTTAAACTTTTAATGTCTCCCTTTCTTCTCTGCATGGCTTTCTTATCTTTTCAGCTGGAAACATGCTCCATCTAATTGTTGAGGCCTGTATAGCTAGGAATGTTCTGGACACATCTGCATATCTCTGGCCCGGTTACGTGAATGCACGCAGCAAACAAATACCCCATAGTGTTACTGCACAAGTGCCTGCTTGGTCTTCATTGATGAAGGGGAGCCCTCTAAGTCCCTCATTGATAAACACTTTAATTGCAACTCCAGCTTCTAGGTATGCTGCCAGTTGCATCTGTTATTACAATACCTGTTAACTTCTACCTAGCTGATCATTCTATTGATTACCTTCAGAGTTGTTATTTTTTGTGGTTAAGTGGTTCATGTTGTTATATAAAAGAGAGCTGGAATGAGTGAAATATTGTTGAAAATGTTCATATAAATTATTTTAGCCGGTGCCCTTGATTATTTTCATTCTGAGGATCATAATGAAAGATATAGAGATAGAACCCCAGAAACAGGCTGGCCTAACTTAATGGGATTTGGAAGGCTATGGGTTGACTTGTTGGAAGATGTGAATTTGCCAGGCATCACTAATGTGATTTGATCAGGATATGTTCTTTTAGATTTAGAATCTGCACAGATAGTAATGTGTTTTGCCCACTTTTGGAGTCAGTATGGTGCTGAGTGAACTTTTGGTGTCTTAATTGTTGTCTTGAGGCTCTGACATACTCAGTTAGTTGGGGACTGGTTCAGGACATGCGGTGTTTCAACAAGTCTGGCTTCTTATTCGGAAGAAATTATCATTCTTCTTCTATTAGAACCTTTTACCTTCTTGACCCTCTTTTCACACGCATATCAATACATACTAGCTACATACGTGCATATAATTGTATATGTATATGTATGCATGTATGTCTATGTGTATTAAAAGTAATAGTGTAAATTGTTCTTCATTTTCTCATTTTAATTTGGTTAGTAAAGAACAGGATAGTTCTTATTAACTGTAGCATCCCTATTTTTCTGAATATGACCTGGTCTTCAGTTACAACCTTCTTTTTCCTGAAGCCAGGTATATCAGATGCTCTTTTTTGTAAATTTACCCAGTGGTAAAGCAACTGAAATAAGCTCATGGATTTGATGGAAGTTTAGCAGAGATCGAGAAAGTATATGAGATTGCAGTCAGTGGTTCAAATGATGAGAAGATATCAGCGGCTATGATTCTTTGTGGAGCATCTCTAGTGCGTGGCTGGAGTATTCAGGTATTATGGTGGAGGCCCACTTGTCTACATACCAATCTCTACATCTTGCCAGTGCAGAATACTATATTATCTTCTGTTCTGGTTCAGAAGTTGTTCTCTTCCCCCTTCCCCCCTTATTTTTCCTGCTTCCTATTTCATATATAGTGGAGTTATATTGCTTTCTGTTTTTGCAGGAAAACACCATTCTTTTCATTATAAGATTGTTGTCACCTCCGGTTCCCGCAGATTATTCTGGGAGTGAAAGCCATTTGATTGATTATGCTCCATTTCTATACCTTCTTCTCGTAGGAATATCTTCTGTAGATTGCGTGCAGATTTTGTCCTTACATGGCTTGGTAGGTTGTATTTAAACGTGTTTTGCTGACCAATATGTAGAAATTTGCATTAATAGCTAAAGCAATAGTATAGCAAATTCGAGAAGAGTTTGATTATTAAAAAGAACTTTGTCCTTTGTACATGGGTAATAAACGAAACAACAAGAATTTTTATCTGTTGAAAATGAAGGGACTCCTGCTGAATTTCTCTGTAATCATGGAGCAGAGAAAAAGATTTCCCCTGAAATAGGGCCAAAAAGAAATTGAACTGTTGCTTTTTACGACTCTGGAGGCCATTTTACTACATAATCCAAATGAATGAAACATGTCTTATTGCATTTTTTCTATGCACACAATAATTGAAAATAATAGAAATACTAGCAAAAGGCAAGCCATATCAATTAATTTCAATGTTCTTCATATTGTCTATGAGCTGATGTTATTCAACATCTATTGCTAGGTTCCACTACTCGCAGGCACACTGATGCCCATTTGTGAGGTTTTCGGATCAAGCATTCCAAATGTCTCTTGGACTCTTCCAACAGGGGAAGAAATCTCTTCTCATGCGGTGTTCTCCAATGCATTTAGCCTTCTACTGAGGCTGTGGAGGTTTGATCATCCTCCTATTGAACTTGCAATGGGAGAGATGGCACCTCTAAGGTCCCAACTAAGTCCTGAATATCTCTTGTTAGTTCGGAACTCTCAATTAGCATCTATTGGAAAGTCACCCAAGGATCGACTCAAATGCAAGAGATATTCACAAATTTTAAATATGTCTTTAGATCCCATATATTTGGATTCCTTTCCCAAGTTAAAGTTCTGGTATCGACAGCATCAAGAATGTCTTGCTTCCACCCTCACTGGTCTTGTACATGGGACAACCGTTCATCAGATTGTTGATGCGCTCCTCAATTTGATGCTTCGGAAGATTAATAAAAGTGGGACACCTTTAACTTCTTCAACTTCTGGAAGTACTAATTCATCTGGGTCTGGAGCGGAGGATTTGTCATTGAGACTCAAAGTACCTGCATGGGATATCCTGGAAGCAACGCCTTTTGTACTTGATGCTGCTCTGACAGCTTGTGGCCATGGAAGACTCTCACCTCGTGAACTGGCTACTGGTTTGTCTAATCTTCTCTAAAGGATGGAATGCATTTGTTTTTAATTGAGTGTTTATGGTTATGGACGCATGTCAAGTTTATTAGATTAAAATTGGATTCAACGTCAGTGTAAAGTTACCACTCAACCAAAAACTTATGTTGATAGGTAAGGACACAACAGTTAGGGCTAGTTTCTAACATGTCTAATTTACGAGGCACAGGAGATCAAACACAACAATAAAACAAGCATAAGTAAGATTTATTGTAATTTGATTACTATAATGGGGTGTCTTGAACTCAAGATCATTTGGTCCAATTGGCTTTTATACCATGCTAAGCTTACCCTTATCCTGAAGCAGTACGTACAGGTCTAATAATAGTATTTAAACAGTAATGATTTATTATTTATTATTATTATTATTATTTTATAAAAGGAAATTAGTTTTAGAAGGATAATCTTTGTTATGTTTACTTCTATCCATTGGAACTTAGGTGTAAATGTTGGATTTGAAATTTAGCATATTTGACATAACCTAATGAGTTTGTCTCCTTGTCCTTTTCATTAGAGAAGGATGGTCAACTATATATGGCATTTGATTTCTTTTCATAAAATAGAATGAGTTGCTAGATAAGTACTATTGACATATAAGTGCATCTGTTGAATATTTCTTTGCATATTATTTTAATCTGTGTAAAAACAATCTTTATCGGCAACCTATGAGGTCACTTCTTTTCACAGAATATGCATATGGATAAAATATTTCTTTTTGCATCAATGATGCAGTGAAATTTAACTGGGAGTCACTGAAAGATTATTCTGATCTCTCAACAAGTCATATATTACTCTTAAGATCTTTCTAATCTTATCTCAGGGCTCAAAGAACTTGCTGATTTTCTTCCAGCATCTCTGGGAAGCATAGTTAGCTACTTTTCAGCTGAAGTAACTCGAGGGATATGGAAGCCTGCTTTTATGAATGGAACTGACTGGCCAAGCCCTGCTGCAAATTTATCTAGTATTGAGCAACAGATTAAGAAAGTTCTAGCTGCCACTGGTGTTGATGTCCCAAGCCTTGCCGTAGGTACTTCAAATTCTGTAGATTGATTGAGTAATTCTTTTAGTTTTGCTTGTATATGGACCAAATGAAAGTTCTTTATATGCCCTGCTTTACGGCCATTGCAACCAAGAATTTTATCTTTTCCATTTAACTCTCCGAAAAAAAGTTTCCTAGTTTGATTCTCCATTAAAGCAATGTTCCTTATGTTTGATATGTAAGGCAAAATTACTATGGAGTCGTAGAGCTTAACTTGAATTTTTGTTTAACTTTTTCTGAAAACTAAAATCTAGTTTGCTCATACATAAGAAGATCCTGTCCTGGTATGAAGCAGGAAGAATCCAATCACTTGGGGTCCAACTTCTATACATGACTCTGTCACTATAAATTTAGTTGGATGAATGATAATATCTTTATTGAATTTTTGCTGTTTTTAAATTCTTATGTTTTAACAATATCCCTCAATCGTGTTTGCTTGCAGGGAGTTCTCCAGCTACACTTCCTTTGCCCTTGGCTGCCCTTGTTAGCCTCACAATAACCTATAAACTTGATAAAGCTTCTGAACGTTTTCTCTTCCTAGTTGCCCCTGCCTTAAGTACTCTTTCTATCAGTTGCCCCTGGCCATGTATGCCCATTATAGCCGCCCTATGGGCTCAGAAAGCAAAGCGTTGGAATGATTTCCTTGTGTTCTCTGCTTCTCAAACAGTCTTCCACCATAGTAGTGATGCCGTAGTTCAGCTACTCAAGAGCTGCTTCTCATCTGCTCTTGGGTTGTGTTCCTCCCGCCACCTTTGCAGCAATGGTGGTGTTGGTGCCCTCCTTGGCCATGGATTTGGGTCTCACTTTTCTGGTGGGATCTCCCCAGTTGCCCCTGGTATTCTCTATTTGCGAGTGCACCGATCTGTCAGAGATGTCATGTCCATGACAGAAAAAATTGTCTCCCTTTTAATGCTTTCTGTTAGAGATATTGCTAGTGGTGGATTACCAAGAGAAAAATCAGAGAAAGTGAAGAAGGCAAAATATGGGATGAGATATGGGCAAGTTTCTCTTGCTGGTGCAATGATGCGTGTGAAGCTTGCAGCTTCACTTGGGGCTTCATTAGTTTGGATGTCTGGTGGATTAAGTTTGGTGCAATGTTTGATGACAGAAACTTTACCTTCTTGGTTTGTATCTGTCCATGGACCGGAGCAGGAAGGTGGAGAATCTGGAGGCATGGTTGCCATGCTTGGTGGTCATGCACTTGCGTACTTTGCAGTGCTTTGCGGAACATTTGCATGGGGTGTGGACTCGGCATCATCACGAGCATTAAAGCGGCGGACAAAGGTTCTTGGGGCACACTTAGAATTTCTTGCAAGTGCACTGGATGGGAAAATATCGCTTGGTTGTGATGGGGCCACTTGGCGGGCTTATGTATCAGGGTTTGTTAGCTTGATGATCTCATGCACTCCAACTTGGATGCTGGAGGTCAATGTGGATGTATTAAAAAGGCTGAGCAAGGGTCTGAGGCAGTGGAATGAGGAAGAATTGGCCGTGGCACTCCTGGGAATTGGTGGGGTTGGTGCAATGGGTGCTGCTGCTGAACTCATTGTGGAAACTGGGAATTAAATTCCATTGCTTAGAACGCTGACTAACAAAATGTAGTTCCAAAACTTTGAATTTTATGTAGTTGGTTGTAAAATCGAAAACAGATTTTTAAGGAAATTAGGTTATGGGTTAATGAATATAGTTTAAACAGTTTTGTTGCTTGGAATGGTGCTTTTGTTTGACATTTTATATGCCAAATGATCTACTCTTAAGCCTAGGTGAAATGGGTGGGTGTCTCATCTTCATAATCTGAAATTGGTAGATAAGAGATAGCTCACAATCGATGACATGTAACTTGGGACGGACTTCTCCATAGAAAATGATGGGGAAATTAAAAAAAAAAATTGCAAATTAGGGGAGTGCTGAAAATTGACTATCTTCTTTTAAAATTGAGGTGCCGTGGTAATATTCGATAGATCGATGGACATTTGTTTTTTCAGTATTAACTTCTAAAGTTGGATAATTAATAGGTCTTTTTGGATACATTAAATGTTAAGAGTTAAAAGAAAACACTTGTTGGATTATACATATAATGATCATAGCATTTGAATTGTCTAGTGTTAAGAGTTAAAAAAATATTCATCGTATTATATATATTGATGATAATATCTAAATTTTTGATTGTCAGATCATATTTCTCGCGTTCGGCTGTTATCTTTTATTTGGATGAAGAAATTACGTACTCTCTAAATAACTATTTTTAAGTGTTTTTCCAAAAACAGTCCATTCTTCAATAATTTTTACACAACCTTTAACACGACAGCTCGACAGCTTCGTGGCTTAACTCATGCCTCTGACAGTTTAGCTCGATTGCTTGAGGGCTATAGCTTGGAAATTCTTGAAACGAAACTATTTTAAGATTTTTCTTTAATGGGTAATTTTATAAATTTCCCTAAATTAACCTAACAGTGGGAGGAATTCATTAATGTTTAAAAACCAAAATCTGTTATTTACCGTTTAGCCCAATACTAAAATATCCAGCGAATATACAACTCTTCACTCAAATTAAGGTGGTATTTGGTACATCATATTATATCTAAAAATTTAGATTTTATATCATTTTGTTTATAAAAAAAATAATTTTTAAATATATCTCTAAAGGTTTTAAAAAACATTAATTTAATTTTGTATTTGTTTAATATTACAAATAATAATTCAAATAAATAAACTTTACTTTGAAGAAGGTTGAAACTATAGAAAAAATTATATGGAGAGAAAGTCAAGGTTTTGAGAGAATAAGTTAAATAATTAATAATTATAACTTCATTAAAGTTTATCGAATCAAGAGATTTATTTATTGATGATTTTTTTGATAAATATATAGACATCCTCATAGTATAGCCTAAGTAACAAACTCACCCCTGCTATTCATAAAGTAACATAGACATCTCCATAGTTAGTAAACATGGGGGTCTTGAATTGAAAAAATTAGGATTTGTATGTTACTTAAAATATCAAAGGGTTAGGCTATTGGGACTTAATTTTTTGACTTAATTTTAGACATCAACTGTCTACCATTCATCTACATTTAATCTAACGGTTATTAATGAAGTTAAAAAAATATAACCCTATAATCACTTATACTCAATTACTCCCAACATTCAATTCTCTTTCTACCTAAATGGAATCAAAATAACTTATTCTTCTTCTTCACCTCCATCTTTTATGCCTTCTATTTATTTGAATTTTTTCTCTATTTCATCAACTGTCAAAATATTATTTACCAACCTAGATAAATAAATTTTAATAAGAAAACATTTTCAGAAAACAAAAAACAAAATATTGGACAAATCACAAATACAAAAGCAAACAACAAGAGACCTGAAACGGCACCACATCCTTTTTTTTCTGAAAATTTTTTCTTTGTTTTAGGTCCCATGGTGTACAGATGCTTTTACTGTGCACATTTTTACCAAAAAAAACTCTCTACCTTGAACTTTGCCAGTTTTTTGCTTTCATTATTTCTCGTCTTTAGCCCTTTCTTTTATAAATTTTCTTATTAAAATTTATTTATCGGGGTCTGTAAATACTATTTCGGCAGTTGATGAAAGAGAGAGAAAAATTCTTAATACGCAAAAGGCATAGTAGATGGAGGTGAAGAAGAGAAGAAATTATTTTTATTCCATTTAGGTAGAAAGAGAATTGAATATTATGGGTGATTATAGTGTGAGTGATTATAGTGTTATATATTTCAAATTCCTTCTGAACCGTTAGATTAAACATAGATGAGGGTAAGCACTTGGTGTCTAAAATTAAGTTAAAAAATTAAGTCCCAATAAACTGACCCAATATCAAAATGAGGATTTTTATATTATTTTATTAATAACATGGGTGAATTTGCTACTTAGGTTATACTATAAGGGTGTCTATGTATTTATCTCATGATTTTTTTAAATGTCAGAATAAAGGGTGTTTTTTTTTTTTTTTTTGGATAGAGGTTGAAGATAATGAACATCGATACAACATGTCTAATGTCATGCTCAATATATAATTAATAGTTTTAGACATCTGACAAGCAACTTAAAGGTATTGGTTGTCGAATATTCAATATCAGAAAATCGATGGCTTTTGAGTTAGTTATCTATTATTGAATCTTCGATAATTACTACTATTGAGTTGCTTATTAGAGATCAGATATTTAGCATTCAACACTCTAAAATTACTTATTGAATATCGAAAGTGAAATTTGATAACTTGATATAGTATTTGACACTTGTAGACACGCATTTTCAATATAAAAAAATTAAAAATTTTTGTTTATAAATATCCAATAAAATATAAAAATATCTTAAAACTATTCATTTTTATGCTAACTTCATGCTTTTTTAAACAAAAAATGTGAAAACAGGTATTTAAATTGAGTAGAATTTAGAAAAATTAAAAATTATGATCGTCGTTATTAAAAAATGAAAAAAGATCGTGACTTCTAAATTATTTTTGGGAAAAATTTCCCAAATTTCCGTTTAAATACCGCGGCACTGCGGTGTAGTCCTCTCTTTCCCTCTACGTGCTCTCAACATTGACAAAAATGGAGGCAAAACTCTTCCCCTTAACACTTTCACCTCCTTTATCAGCGTCAGCCTTTCCCGCAACTGTTTGTCTCTCTCATTTTAAGACTAATTACCCATCTGTCGTAGGTTCGTCCTGCCTTTTCTTTTCTTGAAGTTTTAAGTTATTGCTTCTTTTCTTGGGTAATTTTGTGGGTTTTATTTTATAAATGGGCAGTTTTGAGGAGGAGCAGCAGCACGAACAAAGAAGAAACACTTTTAGAAGGCATGCCTAAGGAGTATTACGATGATGTACGTGCCTTTTTTTTTTCTTTCTTTTATAATTTATAAGCTCTTGCTTTCTCTTGTTTTCTTCATGCTTGTTAGCTGTTAACTATTGGTCTTTAAATATCGCAATTTCCTAAGATGGTTACACTAGACTAGCTAAATGTCGCAAAATCCTTTGTTGATTTGTATTTTCTGTGATATGAATGGACTAGTGTGACATTTGTTCGAATTTTTTTATCTTTGTGTTTCCAAGAAGTTTTAGAATTAGATATCCGATCCTGCCTTTGTCTCTGCTGACTAAATGGCTAATATTAATTTCTGAATATCAAACTACTGGCAAAAATGTCAAGCTGCTAAGAGAGATTTTTAGTTTGATTTGATTCTTTTTGGCTACCCCCACTTAACAACTAGGCATGGAATGGGGTTGTTGCTGTGTTTGCTGTTGAGATGCTAGGTCAAGGATAGAAATCCACTCATGATTATTTATCTAAAGATATAAATTTCTGCTATTGATAACTTAAATCCTCCCATACTTTTCAACGGGAATGAGTAAATAACTACAAATAAATTGAGGTGATCATATGCACGGCTTCTATTTGAGGATTTCTTATACTAATAATATGCGTCAGTTAATCCATTTTTTTTTTCTTTTTCAACATTCAATTAATAGTTTATTTTTTGCCACCAATTAATTTATCCATCTTTACAAATTTTATTGATTCGTGGATGTCAGGACACATCTCTGTTGATTCTATTTATACTAAAGTAATGGTATTTTCCTTGAGTTACACACTTAATCTGAGATAATTTGGTAATTGGAAAGAATCATTTCTTGTGCTCATTTTGCAAAATATTTTTGTAATCTTTTTATTGGAAGAATTTTTTACCTACTTTTGCTAGGAATGGCAAGCTCGTCAACGAGAAAAGACAAAGGAGTTGCATCAAAGACGTCGAGAGGAAGAGGAAGAAGAGGAAAGAAAGGTTCAAGAGTATCGTGAAATTGGCATGCGATTGAAAGGATATCCAGAAGAAGATGTCAGAAAAGCTAGAAGATTGGTTTCTAGCTTTCTCAGAGCTGAAGAGGAGGTGGAAGAGGTAAATGATGATGCACCCCTGAATATCTATTCCCCCTCCCACCCCCCACCACACACACACCTCCCTTAAAAAAAAGTTCATGTCTTGAAGATCATGAGATTATTTGTATCATGGGATAGTGCCACCTTGTAGACCTCATTCTAGCAGACTATAAGTTATTTATAAGATAATTTGGATCCAATGTTTTAGTTAAGCAACTTGGCAGCTTTGTGACAATCCGAATTGGTGCACATAGAACTAATCTTCTCCTTGTGAAATATCAAGCCACTTCAATGAAAATTCTTGACATCCCTGCTTATTCCAACTAAAGTTTGGATTCAGAAGCTCAAGTCTAAATGGTTGAAATAGCAAGTGGTAGTTTATTGGAAAAGATTGAGAATTTCACAAAAAAATTGTCTATGCTTCACTAGTCTCCATTATCATTGTGTAGACACTTAACAGTGTCTAATCTCCAAACAAATTTTGTTTCATTGCTCTCCATCTCAATGCATCCTTCATTGAATCTTCTAGTAACTAATAATGTGAACTAATATCATTCATGTAGGATATTTGATTTTGTATGACTTTTTCTTTTTCCTTAGAAAATTGAAGAGGCTGCTGAGAAAGGAGAGCTCACTGAACTTGTTCTACTGGTCATATGGAATCGTCTTGATCTTGCTCGACGAGATGTGAGTTATTGATTTAGTATGATTACCATTTATTGGCTCATTAATTCTTCCATTCTCTCTATTAATATTTCCTTTCAAAGTAATGTTTACAATGTGATATTCTTCTATGACAGCTAGTGTAAAGGGTGACATTTTACGTGCTACTCTTTATGATACAAGGTCTAAAATTGGTGCCTACCATCATAATTGATGCTATAATTTTGACCCTGCAATCCAAATTCTACATTCAGTGGGCATCAATCAATTTCCTCAAAGTATCCTGGAGGGAAGCTAATGAACTACTTACAAAAGAAAAGTTTTAATTTCTTTCAATCCGTAAAAGTAGTTATTTGATAGTGGGCAGGCGTTCCTTGTTGAAGGAGATTAAAATTTATTATATCGACAGGACAGAGTGCTTGTTTGAAATGGATCTTGTGGTTTGTCCAGCTGGAATTAAAATATTCGAACTTGAGTGCTACTTTTATACATTTCATGTATACATATGTTCATGTTCCAATAGAGAGACCAATTTCTTCGAAAAATTATCTTTATATGAGCTATCTTGTCCTTATTGATTTCATTTTACCCCATCTCCTATTTCTGGCTGGCTTTTCACCTGATTCAATTATATTAAGTAATACTACTAGTATGATGTCAGTACGGTTTCTGTTGTAGATTACCATAGATAGAGCCATAGACGTGAATGCCATAACTGATCCCTTTCTCTTTCTATTGTTGATTTATTTGATTCTGGCAATTTCCAGGATGAAAAGGATGCTATAAGAAGTCTTAATCTGCTATACAGAAGGGTTGAGGTATACACTGTACTCAATATTTACTGATATTGCTTCTTGATTCTGAAGTTCCTCAAATTTGTTCTACCTGATTGATCTGTTATTGGAAGCTGAATCGTTGATTCTTCATCTCATTTCCTGAGAAAGCTATCTGAGCATTCAGGATGATCTTTTAGATATCTTGAAAAAAAATTCACTCATTTTCCTCATATGTGTTTTAAATGTGCACAAGATGTTTGCTCACTTTGCAGTGTCTAACTCCAGCACTTTTAGGATGGGGTTGGAACTTGTCTAGTGGCATGATTTTATTCGTAAAGAAAAAGAAGAAAAATCAGAAAGAGATACAGTTGTTAACATTCATATAAATTTGTTAAGTTGTACAAACTTTTAGTTGCTATTGTTTACAGGATTATTCCAGCCTAGCATGCACTACAGTGTGTGAATCTTTTCCTTTTTACTACTCTTTAATGTTTCTTTCTTTGAATTTCTAGGTTCTTTTTTCTTTCCCTTTATTTGATAAGAATCAGCTAATTTGAGTTTTGCTTAACATTTTAGACTGAGATTTTGAAGCGGGAGGCTACTCCTGCCATGAGACTGCTCAATGACCTTTTGAATATGCATGACGGGTTTGATGAGGAAGGCTGGCTTAAGGAATGCAAAAAATGCATGGTTGATACCTTTCCACGAGAGGATCCATTTACCATTCTTGTGCCAGAAGGTTTTGACATTGATAAGGTATGCTACAAAATGCAGATTGCTGTCTTTAGATTTTAACTAGTTACCCGATAGACCTGCATACCCTCACAGGCACATGCACACATACTCAAAAGTTGAGGAAGACTTAGTTGATATGAAGTGAACTGCCACTAATGTTCCTTATGTAATTCGAGAATAATTTAAGTAAATCCTTTTGAGAGCTATAATGTAAAATTATTAATATTTAAGAAAACAAGGAAAAAGGTATTCTTAAATTTATTTTTAACTCAAAAGATTTTTTTTAACAATGTTGTAACTGATCTGCTTCTATTTTTTACTTTCTTTGTTTCTGAATGTAAATTTTGTGGAGTCCTCCATTTCTTATAACCGATGCTGAGGAACATGGTCCTTTAGAGGGTCAATGGTGAAATATCTAAATCCAAGAATTCTCACACTGCATGGAACTTGGAACTAATACCTTTTACTTCTATATTGGAGTTTTATGAGGTTTTGTTTGATTTGCATGCAGTAGCAGGTCATATGAACATGATGGTCATTTTAACATCTATTCATGTTTGTCAAATGCATCAGCCACTAGTTTAGGGTTGAGATGGTCTGAGTAATGTTCATTGTTGATAACTATAGAAACAGGACTCATTAGAATAAAAACTACAATCATATTGCTATTTAAGACATAATTAAATTGAATGTCCCTTTGCTTGGACTGATGATTTGTTTCAGATTAATATTTAACCATTCACAAGTGTTAAGTAGATGATATATGCTTACGTTTTTTTATTCATCAACATAGTAAGAAATGCATATGAACTTTTTATTGCAACAACAAATTGTAATAGCTACCTTAATCTCTATATCAGCATCAAGGGCCGCTACAACCACCAATTGAAGCAGATGACCTCCTTTTGAGGGTAGATTTTGTCAGGGAGGTTGATGCATTGCTAAGAGAGGTTCGGTCGGAGCAAAATGGAGCACAGAACGCCCAAGGGCTTGATCCTGAATCTGTGGCGAGTAGGCTCAAGCAACAGGAGAAGCAACGAACCATAGCCAAAGTTGAAGCTCTGTTAGACTTGGCCCTTCATTTAGAGTGGTAACATTACTTTGACCATTATCGAGGAAGAAAAGAGAGTAGGTCTGTAAATTGGCATTTTGTTTAATCTCTACCGGTTCTGTTGATATAGAGTTATAAACTTGTTTGTTGTAGCTAGTATTCTTCTGGCGTTTGGATAGGGAAATTTGTAAATGAAACATTACATTTTTGTGCGAACTTTTTCCAATAAGAGGTTTCTTTCACTTCTTGGTTTCCCATTTGTCTTGAATCATGAGTTGTAATGCTGCAAACATCAAGACCCCAACAAAATTGCATGTCATTTGTGAAACTTGGCATTATTAGACATGCAAGGTAAAATTGCAATTAATAATNCACCTTATTCAAAACCCGAAAAATATACACTCAGACTGGGTTCACGTGGGATGGGCTTTTCAATTCACCCTTGTTAACTATTCTTTTGATCTTCTATCACAACAATATTGTACAAAATTATATAATTACAAAGTAGACTGAGAGAACATTTCAATTTCAACCGCTA
>JANLJB010000786.1:6311-35570 GCA_026212285.1 Bursera cuneata
TAAGTGTTAGTTTAGTAAAAGTGTGGGTCTAAGTGTTTTCTTCAAATTTAATTGGGGGGTTATTGTCATTTCCCCGTTTCCAAACTACCATTGTCCTCCTTTATGTTTGTAATTATGGGTCCTTGAAAAGCAATCTGCTCCATTGAATTTAGGAAGATCCATCTTGGCCTTGCGGGGGTGTCTTTCTTCCAACGTCAACAACCTTGTTTGTCACTGTTGCTGCTACTACTTGACTAGGATGAAGACTCACTACCACTACTAGAACTCGTGGAAGATGATTTTTTTGGTGATCGTGGTAGCCAGTGTTGGATTCCATCCCAAGATACATGCAATTAGTGCTAAATAAACAAGATTAGTGGTAGAAAATCTCACAAACTCCAAGCTACCCAAGATTAAAAATTCCACCACAAAAGCCTAGCTTTTCTTCCACTAAAATCCACCAAGAACAAGTGCTTCAATCTTCCAGTGGCTAAGTACCCTAGCTACTTAGGATTGAATGTATCTTTGCTAGAGATTATGTGAGAATGAGACAAAAATCACATGGGAGGAAAAGGAGAGCATTCGGCCATCTATGGAACAAGTGAGAGAGAAAAAACAATTTTAAGGTTTCTAAAACATATTATATTCATTCACATGCACATGGACTTGTTACAAGTGTATAACACTTAATTAATTCCAAAACAATATAAACCAAGTAAAAGAAATTAATTCTAAATTAATTTCAGCCAAGTAAAATCAACCAATAAAAAAGGAAGCTTAGCCTCCAAGTTTGGTTAATCTCAACTAAGTCCAATTAGTTGTAATTCTCTCTCTTTTGTCTTTGGCCCTCATGGGCTTGGGTGAAAATGCAAAGTTTCAAAACTTTGTCAAATGGATCTAATCCAATTTAAAAGTCAAGGTCCATTTCTATTTAGTAATCCACTTCACTAAGTTGGCCCATTTAGACTCTAAGCCCATTTCATGTTAGGCCCAACAAAAAGCCCATGAGAATAGTAAAAATACTATTCATCCCAGATGAAAAAGTGCGCTCTCATAATTCCCATATCAGTCCTTCATCATAGCATCATCGGAGTACGACCCATTAGGCTTTCAAATATGTTGGCTGTAAATCATGTTTCCCGAACAA
This sequence comes from Bursera cuneata, assembly GCA_026212285.1. NCBI lineage: Eukaryota > Viridiplantae > Streptophyta > Magnoliopsida > Sapindales > Burseraceae > Bursera > Bursera cuneata. The sequence goes on from JANLJB010000786.1 coordinate 7,438, forward strand.
TCCAGATTTCGAAAACCTAGTTCTAGATCCGTACGATTTACATGACATGGTTGGCTTCTAGCAAAGCACAGTGCCCCCCCAATTCTCCTAAAGGGTTCTGTAAAACCAACTAACCTGTTTCAGGCGTAGTTCTATGTAATTAAATTCTCTATCAAATGTCACATAGAAGGTCTAGCGTTGGTATATGTCTCCCCTAATAATGACATACTATTCAGATTCTAATATAACGATTGATTCTCTTTATCAAGACGTGACTGAGAACCATCCTCCTCACTCTCGTATACTGTGATCACCTTTTTAGAGATCGTCATCAAATCCTGTGTGACATAATCTCCTACTATCTAGAGTGAAATGTCTCATCTTAACATTACACTGTCACGACCCAGAATCCCTTATACAGGAGTCCTGGGGCGAACTTTGTAATGAAATGAAATAAAAATTAATTAATGCATTTATCCATTATTTAAACATAAAACATAAACTTTAATACAAAAATTCATAAAAATTTTACATATTATTTAAAAGGACATAATGCATACGAAGGTTCATTTCTAAATTCCCCAGAAGTCTCTAAGTAAACTCTGGAGCATCCCCACCCAAAGTCTGAACCTGATCTCTGGTACCTGTGAAAGGAGAAGGGGTGAACAAACACAGCCCAGTAGAAAATCTCACAACATACTCAAAACTATAACATTTTAATTGAAAGCATAAAGTAAGCATCCATTCACTAATCTCATTCTACAATTTACCATACCAATGTTTCCCCTTCAATCCTGTATAAATAGGTTAAAATAAGGTCTAACATCAATTTCACATCCATGAGTGTTACCCTTAAATCCTGTATAAATAGGTTAAAATAAGGTCTAACACTAACATCACATCCATGAGTGTTTCTCTTAAATCCTGTATAAATAGGTTAAAATAAGGTCTAACACTAACATCACATCCATGAGTGTTTCTCTTAAATCCTGTATCAAACAGGTCAAAATAAGGGCCTAACACCAATCATCCCAGTCAACTCATTTTCCAATATTCACACAGAATACGTAATCCAACCATTATATACCTCCGTACGGCCTCCAAGAATATTCATATTCGACACTATCTAGATGTTCACTCACAATGCCCATTCCTCACTTGAATTCGTAAAATACACGAATTCCATATCCGTAATGGCAACCTATCCCAAAACCATCACGTGGAAGTAATTAACATCTCAATCCTATCACAGACACCCAACAATCATAACCCATACTCAAATCACGTCGAAACCCACAAATCTCATGTGACCCAAAAATGTACTCACCCGTAAAAGTTTCGTATTTCTACTTCCTAATGCAAAAACATGATAAATCTCTAACGATTTCGTAATAAACCCACTCACGGGTCTTAATCCAACCATCCTAAGTAGACATAACTTTAATCTCACCAAACCCTAACTTAAATCCATAAATCAAACTCATTAAAACAAAATAGAGATGAGTAGAAGAGGATTCCCTACCTTAGAGTGTCGATACACGGAGGGCTGGAGCTTTCTCTCTCTTTTTTCTCTCTCTTCCCTTTTCTTTCTTTCTTTCTCCTTTCTCTCTTCTTCTTCTCCTTCATGCCTCTGTCGTGCAAATAATGAAAGTGGAAGGGCTAGGGTTTCTTTTAATAAGAAGTCTGGGACATGCTCGGTATTTTAAATCTTTAGTTTTCATAAAATACCGCATCAGCTCCACGGCGTAATGTTTCACGCTTTGGCACGAAACTGCACCCCAGCGTGGAACTGGTTTCACGTCGTAGTGCCAAACCGCACCCCGATGTGGAATTGGTTCCGCACAATGGCATCGAGTTTTTGACCTTGGCACCTTATGCTTCCCCGACTTCACACCTCGGCGTGAAGCTAGTTCCAAACCGCGGCGCCAACTCTCTGCCAAGAGAGAAACTATTCTAAATTCATCCAACTCTTCGCACAATCCATCCCAATTACATTTCTACATATATCTTAAACAACAATGCATCCAAATGACGATTACATATATAGAAAAAGAACAATTTTCACTGTCCCATATTTTCGAGATGTTACAATCTACCCTCTTTAAAAGAAATCCGTCCCCAAATTTCCATAACATGGTTCAAGTCAAACTCTCATAACCAAAACATCGGGATATTTCTCACGTATCTCTGATTCTAACTCCCATGTGGCTTCTTCAAAGTAATGGTATCTCCATAAAACCTTCACTAAGGAGATAGTTTTACATCTCAGGACTTGTTTTCTGGAATCCAGAATCTATACAGGAGCCTCCTCATATGAGACATCTGGATTAATATCCAGTCTAATACACGCTTGGGGTCAGGTTCATACTTCCTCAACATCGACACATAAAAGGTATTATGGATTCCTGACAGTCATGGTGGCAAGCTCATAAGCCACCTCTCCAATACATTTCAAAATCTCAAAAAGCCCGATGAAACGTGGGGATAATTTACCCTTCTACCCAAAGCGCACCAATCCTTTCCGTGGGGACACTTTTAGAAAAACATGATCACTCACCTCAAACTCTAAGGGCTTTCCCCGTTTATCTGCATAAATTTTATGTCTACTCTGAGCTGTGAGGATACGCTGACGTATCAACTTCACCTTTTTTGTAGTCTCCCAAACCAGTTTAGGACCCAAAAGGCAATTTTCCCTACTTCTGCCCAGTTTAGTGGTGATTTACATGGCCTACCATAAAATGCCTTATGTGGTGCCATCCCAATACTAATCTGGTAACTGTTGTTATATGCAAATTCTACCAATGGGAGGTGATCTTCCCAACTCCTAGCGAAATCCATAACATAGGCTCTCAACATGTCCTCTAAAGTCTGAATAGTCCTCTCGGACTGACCATCTGTCTGAGGGTAAAAAGAAGTACTAAACATCAACTGTGTATCCATAGCCCTCTGAAAACTTTGCCAAAATTATGAAGTAAACCTTGAGTCTCTATCATATACAATTGAATTTGGAACCCCATGTAACCTCACAATTTCTTTGACGTACAACTTACTTAACTTACTCACTGAATCCATTGCATGTATGGGAAGGAAATGAGATGTCTTTGTCAGTCTATCAATGATTACCCATATAGTATCCTTACCCCTCGGAGAACGTGGGAACCCAGTTACAAAATCTATAGTAACGTCCTCTCATTTCCATTCCGCTACAGGAAGCGGTTGGAGTAATCCTACCGCTCTCTAATGCTCAGCCTTTACTTGTTAACAAGTAAGGCATCTAGACACGTACTCAACAACATCTATTTTCATTCGTCTCCACCAATACTGCCGTTGTAAGTCATAGTACATTTTCATGCTACTTGGGTGAATTGTATATTTGGAGCGATGAAATTCATCTAAGATAGCACTTCTACACTCAGTATCAAATGGTACAACGAATCTACCTTTGAATTTCAAACCTCCATCCGACCTAACTGAACAATCACTAACTTTATCGTTTTGCAAAATCTGTCAACGGATGAAGTTAGTCTCAACGTCTTGACCCTGTAGCTCTATCACTCTCTGTATTAGAGATGGTCTAATAGAGACTGCATAAAAATGAACCCATTCATCTTGTTCACCTTCCCAGAAGTCATACCCTTTTACCATCTGTACCATTTTCCATTGTCCTCTTATTGCATTGACCATAGCCCTCGACTTCCTATTCAGTGCATCGGCTACTACTGTGGCGCCCCGAAACCCCTTATACAGGGATTCTGAGGGCCACTTAGTAAATAAATAAAATAAAAACTATTTAATCAAAACATTTATACTGAAAAAATGGGTTACAAAATTTAAAAAAAAAACAAACAAGTAGACACCGACTGACACACTCACTCTATCTACCCAAACGTGCCCAAGACCGTCCGAGATCCTCTATGTGAGCTCCGGATCACTAATATCCGACTCTTGACCTCAGGTACCTATGGAAGAAGGGGTGACCAACACAGCCCAGTAGGAATTTCTATACTATACAGTTCCATATCATCTTAACATCCAAGCATGCATCAGACAATACACATATATCATATACAATCATTTCACTTCTCATACACATGTACACTCATTTCACTATCATAGAGTTCCATACGATCACAATCATCGCAACACATGCGCCATATCAACAGTCTCATCTATGTCTACAAATAACCAACCTAGTGTTTTCCTTGGGCTCCAGATCAGCTAGCCACTTCAAGGCCTAACATTCAAATCATATCAAAGATGTTTTCCTTGGGCTCCAAAGCCACTGGCCACCTCAAGGCCTAACAACTTAATCACATCAAGGGTGTTTTCCTTGGGCTCCTGAGCGACTAACCACCACAAGGCCTAACACTCTCATCATATCATATCACCAGTGTTTTCCTTGGGCTCCAGATCAACTGGCCATCACAAGGCCTAACACTATATTATCAATCACATCGGGATCCCGTTCACAAATATCAAGGCAATCCCTCTCATACTAGACTACTACATATCCGCTAGTAATACCATCTGTAAAACCCCTCGAATCTCTATGTATCACTCGGTCGATCTGGGGATTCGTACATATAAACCATATACGCATTACTCACCATAGGATTACCTCATATCAAGCTAGTCAATCCTATGTACACACCCGTGTATCACCCACATGCCACCTATAACCCTCATGTATCCAATTCCTAATTCCATGCTATAACTACACTCACGTATCGTCCATATCTCATCCATGTCATCACGCATGATAACACGTGCATCATTCATGACTCGTTCACCTCATCACGCGTGATCACATACGTATCCCCCGTATCTCATCTATCTCGTCATGCACAAGCACCGAATAGTCGTATCCCAGTCACCCCGTAATTTACGTATGTGTAATACTACTAAAACCATACAAGCATTAACCCGTATTCCAACCATCCCGTTATACACACTCATACATGCATACATAATATACAATTTCATATATTCACAAATCAACCATTTTCATACAAGTACATGCACATTCTATTTCCTATGTCAAACAATAATTTAAGTCACCCGGATCTTAAAATGAAATAGAAAAGCGTAGATAGAAATCCCTACCTCGATATCCAAACCATAGCTCTCGGACCTCCTTCTCTCTTTATAACTCATCCGTATCGTAAATCCATGCGTCCCAGTGGTCCCGGATGAGTCCTCAAAGTCACGGGATCATAACCATGTAAAATGGTAACCAGGGGTTAAATTGATATTTTACTCATCGGAAACGTTACCGTAAATCTATAAACTATACTAAAACAACCAAGCGGGGGTGAGATTACTAACCTGTAACCTTTGGGGGTCCTTATGTCGTCACACGTGGAAGGAGGTAAACTGCCAACATCCAAAACAATGGGGGTGTGCCAGGGGGGTGTAACTGCCAAGTCAGCAAGGTGAGGAGGCCGACCAATTATCCAGCGGCAGCCGTGATTAACGTTCTCTCATCAGAGAACATGATCGTTGGCCGGGAACGGTGAACGGAGGGTACCACCACCTTCGTCTCGTCGAGGGGGATGTGTTTCGACCGTCAGCGACGAAAACCGACAGCGGGAAGCAGTAGATCAACGAACGAGAGGCGTAAGCTGTAGGGGCTCATTATAGGTGATCCACGCACCGAATCGATGATCGGAGGCCACCGTTGGAATCAGCTCAACGAGAGGAGTCGTTCACCACTAGTGTCGGGGGCTGAAGACATCGGAATCTACTAACGATAGTCGACGTAGGTAAATATCTCTGGCTCGATCTACGGCATTTTCGGCATCAGACGGGGAAATGACCGCCACCATGATGATCAGCAAACCGAGAAGATTCCATCGCTACTGGCCATGACGGCTAACTCACCAGGAATGCAAACGGTCACTGGATACAGTGACCTCCGGCGACCACGGCGACCAGGGGTGTTTCATAGATTTCTCCAACTACTGACCTCCTATGTAGTTTATATAGACTTTGGGTTCTAGGGGTGTTCTATAATTTTTTAAACTTTCAATAATCGTCAATCCTAACCCTAAAGTCTCGGCATCTCATTGCCAACTCATCGTCATCCATTTCCCACTCACGTGACCCTCAAAATGTCACCATCGGGCACTAAAGTGAAAAATCTCTGAACCCATGTAAAATTATGTTTTAGTCCTATTTCTCGAAGACTCTCGAAAACCTCTAAATACTCATATACATGATGTCATCACGTCCGTGTCATCTCGTAAATGTCACAAATACATCATGTTACGATTTCTAACTTTAAAATCTTTCACTAACACCCCTGAATCACTGTTACCGAAAATCCGGGTTACCACAACTACATTACCCTTTCCGAGGTGGTACCGGATGGAAAAGTCGTAATCCTCCCACAATTCCATCCACCTCTTTTGTCTCAGGTTTAAGTCTTTCTGTGTAAAGATATATTTCAAACTTTGGTGATCACTTCAAACCTTTTCCCGTACAAGTAATGCCTCCAAATCTTCAAGGCAAACACAACTACAGCAAGTTCCACGTCGTGGGTGGGGTTGTTCTGCTCATGTGGCTTCAATTGACGGGAAGCATAAGCCACCACTCTCCCTAGCTACATCAAAACACATCCTAACCCGCTCAAGGAAGCATCTGTATACACCATATAGTTGAAACCAGGTTCTGGTATCACTAATACAGGAGCTGAAGTCAACCTGACCTTCAACTCAAGGAAAGCTTGTTCACAAGCTTCATCCCACTCATATCTCACTCCCTTCCGGGTTAATTTCGTCATTGGAGCAGCCAGTCTAGAGAAATTCTTGACAAATCTCCTCTAATACCCTGCCAAGCCCAAGAAACTACGAATCTCAAATACATTTCTAGGTCTTTCCCAGTTCAGCTTCGCCTCAATCTTAGCTGGATCTATCGAAATCCCTCTTTTTGAGACCACATGTCCTAAAAATTTTATCTCATTCAACCAAAACTCACACTTGCTCAGCTTCGCGTACAGATTGTGTTCTCTTAACGTCTGAAGTACTACACGCAAATGTTGGGCATGTTCCATCTTAAACGACGAATAGAACAAAACATCATCCACAAAGACCACCACGCACTAATCTAAATATGGTTTAAAGATTCTGTTCATTACGTCCACTAACGCAACATGTGCATTAGTTTGCCCAAATGGCATAACTAGGAACTTATAGTGTCTATACCGGGTACGTAAAGCTATCTTTGATACATCCTCATCCTTTACCCTCAACTGATAGTACTCTGAATGAAGGTCTATCTTAGAAAAGTATCTTACCCTTTCAATTAGCTGAATAAGTCATTAATCCTTGGCATAGGCTACTTATTTTTTACCGTCATCCGGTTTAACTATCTTTAGTCTATACACAACCGTAGGGATCCATCTTTCTTCTTCACAAACAACGCTGGAGCACCCCACGATGACGTGCTAGGTCGTATGAAATCTTTCCCTAACAATTCTTCCAATTGAGACTTCAACTCCTTCAATTCTGCGGGAGCCATATGATATGGGGCTACAGATATGGGTGCAGCTCCTAGATGCACATCAATACAAAACTCCACTTCCCTTAAAGGTGATAGTACTGGTAACTCCTCAGGAAATACATCAGAAAATTCTCTCACTACTCTTGGAAGTTCAGAAACATGTTCTTCAATTTCATCTGCTAGCATACTAGCCATCACACTCGTCACCTCTCTTTGCTTTGAAATATCATTCAAAGAGTATGGCAATGGTGTCTGTTTATCCCTATAAAAACTGAATTCAAAACCTTTAGGAGTCCGCATTGTCACTTTCTTCTTGTAACAATCCAGTGTGACTCTAAAGGTCGACAACCAATTCATCCCCAGTATCAAATCATACTCAGATAACTCCATAAGTATCAAATCAAACTTCAATTTATAGCCCCCCACTTCTAGCATACAAGATCTACACACCCTCCTAGTTTCTACTGTGCTACCCATTGGTAACACTACACTTAACCCATAGTCTAACATCTCTGTCTTTAACCCCAATGCACATGCAAACTGAGTAGATACAAATGAATGTGTTGCACCAGAATCAAACAAAACACGTGCCAAAGTATTGAAAACCATAAATGTACCTCCCACTACATCGTGGTCCATCGATCTTGATGACTGACCCATGTAAAAACTCACCCTTGAGTCATCTGTCCTTGTCTTTCCCCCCTTTGGTATGACCTTTGAGGCCTAAATGACTGAGTAGAGGTAGCTTGGGACCCTTGAGACGATTGTAGAGGTTGAATGGGAGGTCGCTGCATCTGTAATTGTCTAACTGGTGGTCTTCATTCTTGTGGGGAGGTATCTTGAGTCTGACCAGTTACTCCCAGAACACCTATCACTCTGGATGGGCAATTCCTTTGTATTTGACCAAATTGTCCACATCCATAACACTGTGCACAATTACGACTCATGTGGCTCTTTCTTCCACACCGATAACACTGTCTATTATTATTTTGTACTGACTTGGAACCAGAAGAAGAAGAAGAAGAACTCTCTGATAGAGTCTTCTGTCTCTTACTAACCTACTCACCTAGTCTTAGTCCTCTAGGAGGTATCCCAGGTCCTCCTACCCTATTTGGCTGTCCAATTTCTTATTCCGCTACCATAGCTGTTTCGACCACATCCGCATAACTGACTAATCTCAAGATTGCCACTGAGGATCGAATATCCTCTCTCAGTCTCCTCTGAAACCTTCTTGCCTTTACTTCATCCTCACTCACTAACCCGGGTGCAAACCTAGATAATGTAGTAAATCGTGTCTCATACTGTTGGACAGTCATGGTTCCTTAATTAAATGTTAAGAATTCCTCTTCTCTCTAATACCTTATCACCGTGGGAAAATACTTGTCTAAATGCAATAGAGAAATCACTCCAGACAAGGTTTTTCCTTTCCCGAATTCTTTATACGGATGCCCAACATTGTAACGCATCCCCAGTCAGTAAGTGAGTCACCACCCGCACTCTCAAATCTTGTTCAATTTCGAAGAGATCGAACAATCTCTCAACTCTCATAAGCCAATCTTGGCCACTACAGGATCGGGTTCACCATTTTAGGATGGAGGGTTGTGTCGTTGCACCTCTCTCAACACACTCCTCATTCGATTTTCCATACCTTCCCTATGCATTGACGAGAAAGGTTGTTGTTGGCACGGAGGGCATCTCTAACCGTAGTTGCCATGGTCTCCGCCAACGTATTCGCCACATTCCTCATGGCCCTTAGAAAATCATCTCCTTCACCTCTTGAAGGATTAGTACCCGAAGCCCTTCTTCCTTACCTTCTCATACTAGCACACTTTCAAAACAAGATATTATAAGTTTCGCTTTCCAAGCCATATGTACCAACATAAACACATGCAATAATCCAATTCAAACATTTCCTACTAGGCATGACACAGACTCAACCCTTTTCCTAACCACCCTACCCATATCCTAGGTCTACAGTGTAGACCCCGTGCTCTGATATCATTTTGTCACGACCCGGAATCCCTTATACAGGAATCCTGGGGGTGAACTGTGTAATGAAATGAAATAAAAATTAATTCATGCATTTATCCATTATTTAGACATAAAACATAAAATTTAATACAAATAATCATAAAACTTTTACATATTGTTTAAAAAGAGATAATGCATACGAAGGTTCATTTCTAAATTTTTCGGAAGTCTCTAAGTGAGCTTCGAAACACCTTCGCCCGAAGTCTGACCCTGATCTCTAGTACCTGTGGAAGGAGAAGGGGTGAGCAAACACAGCCCAGTAGGAAATCTCACAACATACTCAAAACTATAACATTTTAATTGAAGGCATATAGTAAGCATCCATTCACTAATCTCATTCTACAATTTACCATAACAATGTTTCCCCTTAAATCCTGTATCAAACAGGTCAAAATAAGGTCTAACATCAATTTCACATCCATGAGTATTACCCTTAAATCCTGTATCAACAGGTTAAAATAAGGTCTAACATTAACATCACATCCATAGGTGTTTCCCTTAAATCCTGTATCAAACAGGTCAAAATAAGGGCCTAACACCAATCATCCCAGTCAACTCATTTTCCCATATTCACACAAAATATGTAATCCAACCATTATATACCTCCGTATGGCCTCCAAGAATATTCATATTCGACATTATCCAGACGTTCACTCACAATGCCCATTCCTCACTTGAATTCGTAAAATACACAAATTCCATATCTGTGATGGCAACCTATCCCAAAACCATCACGTGAAAGTAATTAACGTGTCAATCCTATCACAGACACCCAACAATCATAACTCATACTCAAATCACATCGAAACCCACAAATCTCACGTGACCCAAAAATGTACTCACGTATAAAAGTTTCGTATTTCTACTTCCTAATGCAAAAATATGATAAATCTCTAACAATTTCGTAATAAACCCACTCACAGGTCTTAATCCAACCATCCTAAGTAGACATAATTTTAATCTCACCAAACCCTAACTCAAATCCATAAATTAAACCGATTAAAACAAAATAGAGATGAGTAGAAGAGGATCCCCTACCTCAGAGTGTCGATACGTGGAGGACTGGAGTTTTCTCTCTCTTCCCTTTTCTTTCTCTCTTTCTCCTTTCTCTCTTCTTCTTTTCCTTCGTGCCTCTGTCATGCGAATAATGAAAGGGGAAGGGCTAGGGTTTCTTTTAAAAAGAAGTCTAGGACACGCTCGATATTTTAAAATCTTTAGTTTTCGTAAAATACCGCATCGGTGCCGCGGCGCAGAACTTTTCATGCTGCAGCACAAAACCGCGCCCCGGCGTGGAACTGGTTTAATGTCGCGCACCAAACCGTGCCTCGACTTCGAATTGGTTCCACACAATGGCGCCGAGTTTCTGACCTTGGCACCTTATGCTTCCCCAACTTCGCACCTCGGCGTGAAACTAGTTCCACGTCGCGGCGCTAACTCTCTGTCAAGAGAGAAACTGTTCCAAATTCATCCAACTCTTCGCACAACCCATCTCAATTACATTTCTACATATATCTCAAACAACAATGCGTCCAAATGACGATTACATATGTAGAAAAAGAAAAATTTTCACTGTCCCACATTTTTGGGATGTTACATACACCCACTCCTAAATAGTTCTCGGCACACCTAATGACGAACATTTCTCTAATCTGAAAAAGGTTATTCATGCAAGTGACAAAGCGAACCAATCGCTAAATGAGATGGTCGTATAAGTCTTAGATCTAAGGATTACTTACACCTATCCTGAGCGGACCTCCCATAGACACTTAGATAATCTACCAATGGGATTCTTTACCGGGTCGAGTCTAGTGAATCTGATCCTGTAGCCAAACGGCTAACAATGTTCTTCTATACACTTGTATAAGTATCCAATACTTAGATGTGTAAGAATCATACTGTTATACTTCTATAACCAGTACAAGTGTAATACTAGTCTATCCGTACTACAGATGTCCTATCTCAGCAGTACTTCGACCAGGGACAATTTAATGATGTTATATTATTCGAAATGATTTCTGTCTCACAATCAAATCATTCATCTTCACATCATAAGGACTTTTATCATATTATACAATCATGTAATCCAATCACATGTAATGATAAAAGGGCAATTTTCTTTATTTTATAAATCATTTATCTATAATATATCAAGCATATTTATAATGTGATGCTCGAGAACACAAATAGTCCAACTGCCAGGTCGATGAATGACTGAAACAGCTCGATTTGCTTTGACGCCACTTGTGACAACATCATCTTTCTTCTTCACGAGTACATGACATGTTTAGAGAATTCTCGATTCAGTGCATTCTCTCCTTGGAATTATGTAGCACTTGGAGCAGGTCTCGCTGAAATCCTTCAAGAGCTTCAATCTTATCACAATTAATTCCAATCATCGTGTACGATGCGGGTCTGATACCAGATGTTGAACTTGTGATCTGGAACACACGTCTTCTTCACAGTATAGATGGAACCGCATGTTGCAAAAATCAAAAGAGAGTTCTATTCAATTACAAAATTCAGGTCTCATTCGTTACATCCTTTGCCACTTATATAGCATATAGCATAAGAGAGATTCAAAGTAACTAATATCTTAAGTCTTAACAATATTTGATAACCTAATAATATCTGAAGTCCTAATAATATTTGATAACTAAACTCCCAACAACTCACAAAGAATAACTAATCAATAATATCGTCACATAACAGCAGGCCTAACATTTTAACCAAATCAAATACACTAGTAACACTACTACCTTTTCCTAGACTCCTACATCTCTTTGACTCCTATCATTGATTTGTCAGATAGAATTTTTCTAGGTTAGATAACAGTTTAAAAAATAAAAATAAAAAGAATTAATGAGTAGGATTTGATTTAGTTAAATACAAAACCTGATATTCTCAATTAATTTAACTTGTTAAAGACTTAAATTAGCTTGGAATGGTATTTTTGGTATTAACAAGTATTTATCTAGTAATAATTTATCTTTTTGATATTAATAATGATTTATCTTTTACATATTATTAATGAGTGTATAAAAGAAGAGGGTGTAAATAGCCCCACTAGTTAAATCTCTTAAACTTTTACTTGTCAAAAAACCATTTAATATAATGCATACAAGGCTTGATTAGACTATGTTAGACTATTCTAGATTATATAAATAGTATAGAGGTAATGGCATTTAAATTGAGTTTATAGTCGGACAAGTTAGACTAAGTTAAGATTATATTAGTTCATGCTAGACCACACTAATCGTCTTATGGTTTAACACAGCGCTGACAGTTACTATTGAAAGGGTATAATCATAAGATGATTCTAAAATTTGGTTATTAATTTGTGCCAAAATTTTAAAATAGTAATCAATATTTTGTAAACTAACAGATAGATTGTTTGGGAAATTTCTCAAAGAAAAAACATGAATTTACCATACATATTGCTCGTAAAGGAATAGTCAAAATAGTAGTGGAAACACCCTGGCTATAACTTGTGGTTAGTGGGCCTAAATGTCCCATTTAATGTAGGTTATGATTTATCCTTTTTTACTGCTTTGTTGAATTTTTGTTTTGGAAAATGCAAACCAAATCATTAGACTCGGAAAGATGTCGCATTCATTTCGCAAAGAAATTGCACACTCTCTCAATAAATTCATAAAGGGATACCTTTCTTCTAAGTAGAGAAATCGAATTCATTTCACCTTTAAACTGTAAAATGTATATTATGTTCCAATGATTTGAGCGCCCCAGATCAAACCACAATAATCTCATTATCTTAAGGGCATCGATGGCCCAATCTTACCATCTATAAATAAAGCACTAGGAGTGCTCCATTATAAGCTAGCTAGTGGTGCCCCCACCTTAATGTAATTTACTTAGTGTTTAAGTGCCTTTTACCTTTTCCACAGTAAGCAAGTTTAGATGAAGATTTCAATCATAAGAAGATGTAAACGACAAGCGTCTTCAAAAGGGTTTATGGCATCAACCATTAACCTAGACGATATCCTTGACTTTTGACTGTAGAAAAGTGCTAGCTGGGTTATAAGCATATAATAAAAGTTTAACTTCTCATGAGACACCGTTTGAGAATTGATGAAAGAGGATTGATCATGTATAGAACTCTCCTTTTTGACCAAAAAGATTTATATTTTCCATTTAATTTAATTGTTCCGATGAAGCTGCTTGTAAAATATAAATCACACCAGAATATCTTCAAGTTAGATATGGCATGCATGTTATACACGATACAGGTTGTAAAAGCACATAATAATATATATATATATATATATATATTTTTTGGTGGGGGAATTAAAATGATTATTTTTCTGTGGAACATGTTCTCAAACAAAATATATCTACATATATTGCAAAATTGTCTTTCTTGCTTGTTCATGTTCATACTCTCCTAATTTTCGTTGTACACATAAAGGAAGGAAGAAACTTACTCCTCAAATTACAAGCATATTAAACTAGCTAGCTTCTATCATAAGGGAAGGAAAAAAAAAAAAGATTATGATCGATGTCCAGAACCCTCATGGTTACAAGTTTTGAATTAATTTTATGATTGGTATATGAAGGAAATATTGATGAATACAACTTTATCGAGACAGATATATCCTTGTTAATTGACTCTCAAGCTTTAAGATTTGGTTGTGCTTTCCATACACTTACATTTTAGAATTCTTCCTTTGGCTTTGGCTTTGGCTATGGCTTTGGCTTTGGAGGATTTCTTTTGGCTCCTTTTGTTTCTAAAAAATTTCGGGAAATAACCCTTTGAATCTACCTTTAAGTTCTTTGTAGAGGTTATCTTGGAAGGCACGCAATAGTGTTGTATAGTTTTCTCTTTTTTTTAAAAATGGCAATTTTGTTGATGGAACAAATCAAAATTACAAGTAGAGAAGATGGAAAAACCCTCAATAATAAATTAGAGAAAAAAAAAAAGATATCCAGAAATTAAGTTGATTTTAAAAGAGGAAGACTCAATCATGAAGGAGATAACTTCGAATTTCAAAGGGCAGAGAGTTGAACTAAACTTCTTTATAATTTTGTTTTATTAGCTGAGGAAAGTGAAACTCTATAGCATGCATACAATAAGCAATCTTAGTAAGCTGATTATTCTAATATGTTCCCTTAATTATTATAGTTGAAAAGGATATAATAATTATGTATAACTTTAAACAATAGCTAGAAATAAATTAACAACTTACAAACTCAACGTTTAAAATGATTTATGTGATAACAGAAAAGTTTCTAAATATAAAATAGATTATGTGTAAATCATGCAAGATTAATGAAGCATTACTTATATTTAAATAAGTAAAATTATATAGAAAGAGATTGTAACTAAATATCGAGGGGATGACTGCTCGGTTGTCACATTACTAATTTATGGAATCTTAATCCAGGTAAAAAGATTAGAGAAATTAACAGTCTATTGTCAAAAGAAGATTTGAAAGATGATCAGATCGCGTAAGCAAAATTGGATGGTAAGTTGGCTCTTTCTTTCAGAGAAAAGAAAGTTTTATTCCTAGCTATAATTAATCTACTTTTAGACTTCAGCTTATTATGAAAACTGGAAAAGTATACAAATTTGACTTTCAGATATCTATAACAATACAAATTTGCAATCGATTAGAAGTAAAGATAGCTCAATAGCATGTGGGGTAGTAATTGTGATGGTGATCTTCAGTCAGAACGTATACAACTTACCTGAACATATACATTAGATACAGAGAAGTACTTTCCAAAAGCTAGTTGCTCTTATCAGTTGTAAAGAAAATATATATATTATTAATTATAAGATGAATATCCTCTCCTAATTTAAGTTGTACCTCAACAAAATTCAAGAGTCTAGTTACTGATTAATAGAAAAATAATAAAGAAAAAAAATCTAAATCACTAGAGCATCCTATTTATCGATGAATTAATTATTTAAAATAATTTTATATGTACAACCGATTCATAAATTTAAATTATTTAAAATTATTTAGATTTTAAAAATCCTGTAAACTCTTTTTGTTGTTCATAAATTTTTATTAAAAATAATGGTAAAAGGGTTAATGTTAACAAGATATATCGAAATCGATTGGAATAGTTTGATGGCAAGAGAGTTTAACCCTAGGAGGAGGGAAGTAAGATATATATATATATATACAAAAACTTTTAAGAAATTGATGATGGGGTATAATTTGCTTAATGTGAAACTCTAGTAGATTAAATTTCTAATACAAACAGTATGAGACAAGAAAGAACTCAAAAAAAGAGAAGAGGGATGAAAGTAGTCAAAAAAGTTTTATGTACTGGAAAGTCCATCAGCAAATTCTTTCAGATCATGTTTTTTGGTCTATAACAAAGCAAGACCACAATAAGAGTCTTACAAATGCTGCTACGCATATATATATATGCATATACAGTGTGAACATATATATTTCTTGTACATATAACCAAAACACAGAAGATTTCAGTTTTTTTAACTTTGCTTTATTTGGTTACCAAAATAACCCCTTTTAAAGTGAGTTGTTGGAAATGAGATAAGATTAAGACAAAAGAACATTGCAGTTTGCAGAGAGATTGAGTTGAGAGAGAAAAGAGAGAAAGAAAAAAGAGCCAATAATGCTATGTAGGATAGCAGACAGAGGGCTGCTTTTTGGGTACTTGGGGAATAATATGCTGTCTCTCTACGAGGATTGGCGTGAAGAGAGAGAGAGAAAAAGAGAGATTTGATGTATATATATTTGTTATTAATTTGCATGTTATTAATTATTCATATGAGAAAACATTTAAAAATTTTCTACTTTCTTTTTTGTTTTTGTTTATCTCTCATCACTCACTCATCTCAGGCTTCTTTACACCTTTTCACTTTAGTACTTTTTTTGAATTTCTGCTGGCTTTGTCTGTCCATTCAAAGGCTGATTTGGGAAAAGGAGGGAAGAAGCCCTTAGAGTCTGAAGTGAAATTTTGAATTGCAGGTCCCAATTTGTGGACCCTTTTCATGAAACCCCATTAGCATAAAAATATGTATAAATAAATCACATATAATGCAGCAGAAAGCTGGAGTTATTAATATTATTACTGATAAAAATCATGTTTGTTTTGGTTCTTGCATGATCTCCTGGTTTAATATTACTTTAATTCCATGTTTCACAGTAATTGATTAAACAAATTGCACAAGGTTAGATTGAGATCTTTCTTTTTGCAGCTTTTCAATTTCATCATCTGGGGGAGAAATTCTTTTATCTGATATAGTGCATCATGCTATTAAACATTTTACTATTTATATTGACAATTGCTAGTCCCAACAAAATTGATATAAATATTAAAAGCTACCCTTTTTATAAATGCTAATTATTAACAAAAACAAAATCTAATTGACACGTTAGAGTAGTCTTTAGAGGGACATTGGGTGATAAAAAAGATGGCTCAGTGTGTTACTGTAAACTGATGAGAGAGATTGAGAGAGAAAGAGAGAGAGAAAGCAAATAAGTGGAAATATAAAGCTAAGCCAGGAAAAAGCTGCATACTATTAAGAAGAAAAAATAATTTAATAATGAGTAAGGAGAAGTATAAAGAAGGCGAATTGGCCTAGTCTGGTTTTTCTAAAACTCTCTCTCTTGTAACTCTAGCTAAGCAAGTAATCTCATCTTTCAAAAATCTCTCTTAAGTTGAGTATTTCCTTTTGAGGTGGTGATTTCAGTTGCAAGCTTTTCTCACTCAGGCGGGTAGTTTGTGTTTCCTCTAAGCACAAGAGAGGAAGGTGATCAGCTTTTCTGTAAAATACACAGGTGGGGGTGGTGGTGATCACAAGGTGAAGGTGAAGGAGAGGAGAAGAAATTAAAAAAGGTTTGCTAGCATAGTAGGTTCTCACAAAGGGGGTGGTGTGGGGGGTGGGTTTTGGCCAAGTGATGCGCTCAGGAGCTTGTGCAGTGCAGCAGACCCTCACAACAGAGGCTGCTTCAGTCTTGAAGCACTCTCTAAGCTTGGCAAGGAGGAGAGGCCATGCTCAGGTCACTCCTCTTCATGTGGCTGCCACTTTGCTAAGCTCAAGAACAAGTGTTTTGAGAAGGGCTTGTGTGAAATCTCAGCCTCACCAAACCTCACATCCTCTTCAGTGCAGAGCTCTTGAGCTTTGCTTCAATGTGGCACTGAACAGACTTCCCACAACGCCAGGTCCTCTCCTGCATGGCCAGCCCTCTCTTTCAAACGCTCTGATTGCAGCACTCAAAAGAGCACAAGCGCACCAGAGAAGGGGGTGCATAGAACAACAGCAACAACAGCCACTGTTGACTATAAAGGTAGAGTTGGAACAGCTAATAATATCCATCCTCGACGACCCTAGCGTTAGTAGGGTTATGAGAGAAGCTGGCTTCTCAAGCACAGCTATCAAGAACCACATAGAGGACACTTCAGCTTCTTCTGTGTTTCAGTGCTACGGTACCTCCGGCTCCCGTGGTGTTTTCTCCTCACCTTGTTCACCTACTTCTGCCACTGAAACTCAAACTCAAAGAGAAATCATCAACCCTAACACTACTGCTACTACTTCTTTCTGGCAAAACCATTTCTTTGCCAATAATTACTCTTCTGACCAAATCCCACTTCTTTTTTCCCCACAAAAGAAACTCTCAACCAACTACACACCTCCTGTAAGTAAGGAAGATATCAACTTGGTTTTTGACGTCTTGTTGAGGAAGAACAAGAGACGCAACACCGTCATAGTTGGTGATAGCTTCTCCGTAACTGAAGGACTTGTTTTAGAAGTAATGGGGAGGATAGAGAAAGGAGATGTTCCTGAGGAGCTGAAACGAACTCGTGTCATCAAGTTCCAGTTTGCGCCTGTCACTTTGAACTTCATGAAGAAGGAAGACGTTGAAACCAACCTCACGCAACTCAAAAGAAAGCTCGATTCTCTTGCGTCAGGAGGAGGTGGTGCCATTATCTACACTGGAGATTTAAAATGGACAGTCGATCAAGAAAATTTCAATGGAGATATCGTCTCTTCTACTTACAGTCCTATTAATCATTTAGTTGCAGAAATAGCAAGTTTACTATCCGACTGCGTCACTTCAAATGCAAGGGTATGGTTAGTGGCGACAGCAAGTTACCAGACTTATATGAAGTGCCAAATGAAGCAACCTTCCCTCGAGATTCAATGGGCACTTCAAGCTGTTTCTGTTCCCTCCGGTGGACTCGGTTTGAGCCTCCATGCTTCCAGGTAACCTTATTATCTCCTGCTTTAATTTGCACGCTATTGAATGTATTTATTATTTTTCTTTTATCATTATTTGTATAAGCAGATAAAAATCCTCCATTGTTGGTCATTTGCTGAAGTTGTTTTCGTACCCTTTTTGTTCAAATTAGCTTTCATTTCATGACGTGAATGAGGCCAAAACACAACTGTGAAAAGTATGGTTGGTGTGGTGAGACAGATAGGAATCACTGTCTTTATGTTTTTACTTTGTTTTGTCAGGGTATGCTAGCCTCTGCGTATTACAGACTTCCATTAGCAGAAACTAAAGGCAAAAAAAGAAAAAGACACAACTGATGTGAACACCTTAACATTTTCCACTACTTGCTCAAAAAAATAATTCTACTCCCCCTGTGGCCTTTAAGCATTAAGAGTGTTGATGTTTTGACAAAAATACCCTTCTTGAGATCAGGAAAAGAATAGCGAATCACTAAAACATGTTTTTCCAAAATACTTCCCCAACTAAAAGTTCTCTTTTGTGTAGATTTTGGTACGTACTCTAATTAATTCAATTATCTTGGCATTGATTTGGCAGTGTCCACGATTCAAGGCTTACCTTTGCCCAGAACCCATCACAAGTACTTGAAACAAAGCCATTTACTAACAAGGAGGAAGAAGATAAGCTCACTTGCTGTGCAGAATGCTCTTATAACTATGACAGTGATGCTCAAATATTCAAATCAGGCCAGCAAAAGGTCTTGCCAACTTGGCTACAATCACACTGTGGAAATGACAATCAAAAGGTTGGAAAAGTAGATGAAATCCATCTTTAAAACGAAATAAATTCATTTACTTGAAAATTTTCCTGATTAATATATATATTTGAATTACAGGATGAATTGAGGGAGTTGAGAAAAAAGTGGAACAGATTATGCCAGAGTCTACACCAAGGAAGACATAATCAAAGCCATTTCAATTCCGCTTTGTACAACAATCAAAGCGTAATTGGAAAGAGCTATTCCTATACTTCATCATACCCTTGGTGGTCCAGTCAAAGCAGCATTTTCCCTGATTCAAACGCCATCTCCTTTGCAGAATCAGCTTTGAAGCCCAACAGTGGTTCCAATTCTGTGCCTAAATTCAGACAACAGTCCTGCACTATTGAGTTCAATTTTGTTGGTGACAGCCACAAGGTCAACGTAACCGAACCAAGCTTGGATTTCCTAAAGAGCAGTGAAGGGAGAGAGGTGAAGATCACTCTTGCACTTGGCAACTCTGTGTTCTCAGATTCTGGAATTCTGGAGAAAGGAGATGATTTATGTAAGGTTTTGCAAGAGACGGTCCCTTGGCAATGTGAAACAATTCCTTCAATAGTAGAAGCCTTGAGTGAATGCAAATTAGCCAACAAAGCAACGTGGTTACTGATGCAGGGGAACGACACAATTGGTAAAAGAAGATTGGCCCTTGCAATAGCAGAATCAGTTTTCGGGTCAGCTGATATGCTTCTACATATGAATGCGATGAAATCATCTTCATTTTCTGAAACGCTGACTAGGGCCTTGAAGAACCACGAAAAGCGAGTTGTTTTGGTGGAGGAAATTGATTTGGCGGATACCCAGTTGATGAAACTCCTTGCGGGTGGATTTGAAACTGGAAAATTCGGTGAAGACGACATTGGCCAAATAGTCTTCATTATCAGTAAAGGCGATTGCTCTAGCTGTTACGAAGATAAGATTATAAGCATGAAGCTCGAGGTCAATGCTAGTGGTGATCACAAGAGAAAAGCCGAATGGGAAGCTTCCAAGAAGATCAAGAGTCCAAGAATTGATCACGAGAAGCAGGAAGATGCATCTCCAGATGATATCAAGAAAGAATTTTCAAGGCAGTCAAGTTTCAACACTCTCGACCTGAACATGAAAGCAGATGAGGACGATGAAAGGCAAGACAAAGTGGGAGAGTTGAGCCCCATTTCAAGCGACTTAACTCGCGAGACTGCTTCCTCAAATGGGTTCCTCGAATCCATCCGAAACCGCTTTGTTTTCAACAGAAACTCCACCAATGATGGAGAGCTCAAAGAGGGTTTCTTGAGGAAGCTCAAGGAGTCGTTTGAGGAGGTTTATGGGGGCCAAAACAGAGTAAATTTTAGCGTGGAAGAGAGTGTGCTAGAGCACGTGTTAAAGGGTTCTGCTTCGTTTCTAAACAGCTTGTTTGATAAGTGGCTAAAAGAGGTTTTGCAAACAAGCTTGAAAACAGTTAAAAGTACAATTGGTGGGAAGGAAGATATAGATTTATTTGTTAGGCTATGTTTTGTGGGTAAAATTGGGAGAGAGTCAGATGATCAAGATGGGTTCAGGGATTCATGTCTTCCCAACAAAATCAAATCAATCTTCTGTCTTTGAGTAATTGGGTTCTTCGTAAAATCCATCCTTGGATTTGGATGTGTTATAAGTTCTTACCTTTACTTTCACAATAGGATGTGTTTTGTTTTTAATTTCCTTCTTGTTCAATATCCAATTTTTTTTTTTTTTCACAGTTGGGCTCTCCAAAAAGCATTACTTGATTAATATCATTTGATAATTGTCTAACATTATAGAACATCTTATAAATCAACTCAATAATTCAATACTTTATTTAATAACTTGATACTTGGTTAAATAATTTAAAAAAAAAAGACTGATTTTTATCTTTTTGTTGTTTTCAAAATTTGATTAGGTTTGTAAAAATCTTTATGTGATCATTAATGGTTTTACATATCTCACAATCTTTTCTATTATTCAAAACATTCTATCAAATTTTGTACTTTTACATTATGATTTTACTATTTTACGATCGTTTATTAATTTGCCATTCACTTTTAAAAGAAATTGATTATAAGAAAGAAAATCTTCATTTCATGAATCACTTCCTAAACCAAACGATGAGTTTGTGTTACATATATAGCATTTATGACAATTTTTTTGAAGATTGTTATTGATTTATAAAGCATGCATATTCAATTATATGTAGTGAATCTTATGATTAAAGGTCATCAGTCTCATGATTGTATGAATGATCCTAATACATATATATATATATATACATATATACTCATTATATAATTATTGAAAATTGATTAATAATCAACTTCATGATTGAAATAATCCCGTTTTGTAGTTATTGCATCAAGTCAATGCATTCTAAAAGTGCTTTCCTCTAAAGGAAATGTTTAAAAGATTTTTTGTGTTTATGAATCTTTAATTTCTTGAACAAAATGATTATCAGTAAAAGTTCTTATAAGTTTTCCAGAATTAATATTTTATTGTTTACATAAACTAAAAGATTAAAATTTTCTGAAAGGTTTTGGGTGAGAATGTATATTACATCTATGTTAGTTTCTTTTCTCCTTATCTAACTACAATCATGCTCGGTTATTTTTTAATTAAATAAATATACAGTCATATTGATATGTGATGAGATGAGTAATATAGAAGGGCTGATGTTATTAAATAAAAGAGAGAGATTAGTGCCAAATACACGCCTTTGTTTAGTTTATTTATTTTTTAATTACAATTTTAGCTTTATTTAAGTGTTATTTATGATATAAGAGTTTTTTAAAGAATAAATAAATCTATTTGGCATGTCTCCTTTTCAAATGAAATAATTCTAATTGGTTTGTAATCCGAACATTAGAGTGTGTTAACGAAAAATTTTGTAAGTTTTAATAGATATATTTATAGTAAAGATTGTCTTCTGATATAAACTCTCATGAGTTTTGAGCGATCTTTTATCACAAATTTTAGAGTTTATAGTTGATAATTACAATTTAATTATTTCATCTTCCCTTGATTCTTATACATTTTTCATTAACCATTAATCACACTCTTAAATTTTGCTAAGATAAAAAAATATATTAAAAGTCTTGATCCATGTGTCCCAACAATGAAACCATCTAAATTATGTAAATTCATTAAGAAGGAGATGCTCTTAATCAGTGAAACGTAGGTCCAAGATTCAAACCCTTTTAACATATATTCCCTTGATGTTATGTCCTTTGACATAAAATCTAACGATTTATTGGTCTGTGTTAAAAAAATTTTGAGAATACAGACACAAATTCCTTGAAATTAGTCGATGTATTGTAAGTTGACCAAAATATACACGTTTCAAAAATATATATATATATCTTTAATGATAAATTAACTTCTTTATATTATTCGTTTAATTATAGACATATAGTAATTATTAGAGCACATATATAATGCATTCAATAATACAACTTCGATGACAAATTAATTATATGTATATATGGTTCATGCAATGCAATGATGAGTATAATTAATTAACCAATTATCTTAAATTTGAGAAGCTGAATAAGAAGAATATAGCTTGAAAAGTTGAGAAGTGTTATATGAATAAGATTTTTTTTATTATTATTATTTTAAGGAGATGATGTGGAGTTCACTACAAAGAAAGGTTTCTTAGGAATCCTTTTGTTAAGAATGTTATCTCTATTATAATTATAATTAGTCTTTATTTTTCTTTTGACTGTAATCATCATAACCAATAAAAAGAGTAATCATCATGTTCACACATACGTTTTCCTTTGTTGGGTTCGCATCAANATACCACTACAAGCCATTGAGACTTTCTAGATAATGCTAAAATCACTAATTTTCAAAAGTAATAACAAAACCTCTAATCTCAACATAATTATATTAATTATTTGAAGCATATTGATCTCACTCGACACAAAATTTAGTGTAATTTTCTCAAAATTTATGGGTCTAAAATAGTCATATTTTTTTAAAAAAATATTTCTTAATCTTCTGTTCAATAGATTGGTAGTTCAACAACAAAATAATATTTTTGAATTATTGTTGAAAATAAGGTTATTTGTTTAAAAAAAAATTAATCATTTTTCGTAAATCTAGATATATATAAATCATTGTTTTGACCTTGAAACCAAAGATATGATTACATCAAACGGCGGAAGTGGGGCCTGTCTTCTGATCATTAAACATACAATTATTCCACCTTTAAGTGTTGGGTTAATTAAGATATGATAATAAAATTCTTGCACTACTTTAGATGATGTAAAAGCTCTTCAATCTCGTAATAAATTAGAGAAAAAGTATAGTCTATGATAAGGGAATGATACATATATTTTATATAGTCTTTGTTTGCGTTAATAGTCTTTTTGTATTTATTATTTTCCTTGCTATCATTACAATCTTCTTGCAAATCTGCCTTTCACCTTATTAAAAAGTGTGCAAATTGATTAATTGTACTAGTATTCTCTACTTTGGTTTCATCATTACGTAGCCTCATTTTTCTNTGCTTATCTACCTGCTTTCCCACTTGGGCCCCTAACCTTTTGTGCAATTAGTGAGCCATCAATTGCCAAGAACAACACAAAGTTTGATTTATTAGAACGTGAGTTGGTACTTTTCTTCTGCAATCAAAGAGATGGCTTTCGATCACAATTATTCTTTTGGTATGCATTGTTTTACAACTTACTTTCCTAATCCCATCCCCTCCCATTAAGATTATAATATTAAAAGTAAATATCTAATGTATTTATTAATTTACTTTAAAAAAAATAAAAGTTAAATAAAGAAATAAATAGAAGTAATATTGTTGGACGATGATTGACCGCCGTCGCCCCCAAAATAATCACGGCTGACTAATCTGTTTGAATACAATGATATCGTTGACACTTGCGTTGACATTTAATCGTCAAGAGAGGTTAAACTTTCAATAGTTGGAAATCTAATATCTTTTTACGGTTGAACGCCTATATTTATGTTGATGATGTCATCAAATTATGTAGTCACCACCAATCATTTTAGCAACGACAGTGTCACCAGACACAGCATATCAATAGCGGTCAAAGATGGTTGTCATTTGGTGATTGTACTTTTTGGTCGTTCGTTGACTATATTCATCGATCGTTCAATGATTGTTTTATAACATTAAATTAATTTTTAAAAATTTTAAAAAATATATTATTATCTAAATAATGTTGTAATAAGGTATAATAAAAGGTGAGGCTCCATCGGTTTGAAAGTGAGAGGTAGATACTCTAGTCAATAAATATACTTTGCTTGGAATATGGTGTGAGAGAACACGTTACGAGCTGGAGCCCAGAGCAAACAGGCTTAAGAGAGCAATTTGGCCCGCGAATCTTTGAAGCAGAAGTAGAGTTTTTGAATTAGAAATAGAGTTATTCCATGCAGGCTCCATTTGGTGGGTGCACTCAGTAAAATACTTATGTTGTAAAGATAACTTTGTTAAACTCCCAACTATTATTAGAATCAGGCTGTTTTGCATCCATTTACTTAACAAACTCTTTACTAAATTTTAAATTTTGTACTTTTAACTCTGTACATCCACTTTAATACCCGTTACAAATTTTATAAATATAAATCTATTACTGGATTATTTTTGCCAAATTTATCTATTAAAATAATTTACACACCTATTTTTATCATCTCTCTCACTGAAAACCTTTCTTATTTTAAGAAATACCCACGACTTTTAATTATTTAATTGTAATCCATCGTTGCCAACCAATGAACTAGGAGTAGAACAATTGATCTCCGAAAAGCTACCATCCATAGTCTTGACATCAGGCGAAATATTTTGCAACAAGAATTTTTTGCCTCATCAACTAGAAACCTCTACTTTACTTCATAGAAGACCAATTTATGATTCAGAAGCCCATAGTCAAGAGCCTTGTTGCTTCCAAATCTATTGGCGCAGCAAAGAGTTTTGAAATAATAATAAATGAATTATAATAATTGAACAATTACAGGAATATAAAATTGTTAATATAAAATAAATATTAAAGCAAAAAACAGTCTCACACAGTGTGTCATAATAGTAAATATAATAATAGAGATAAAGTTTAAGAAAAATAAGAATCGAGGTTCGTGTCTCACACGGTATCCTTAAAACAGATATGCTCCTCATTGTGATGGTTGAGATTTTGTAACGTCTATCTCCCAGTTTTTTGTTTGTATCCATTTAATATGTCAAAACATTAAAGAGAGAACATTTATGCTATACAAGTTTATCCATTAGGAATATGTAACTCTATCTAAACATGCTTAGTTTTTCGTACTTTCTTCATGTGGGACAAATATTTACTATTAATTTTTTGTTAAAAATTTTCCCAACTCATGGGTACACTTTGAATAACAATTTTTCATTCACCCGTTTATCATTTTGAGCATATAAATATAAAATTTTGATATTCGTAAAGAGGAGAATTCAAATCTATCGAGAAATTCAACAAACACAAAGTGGTTCCACTCAAAATTAAACTCTAGAATAGCTCATCAAATTATGTTAATAAACAATTTTCCAACAAAGAGTACTAATACTTGGGAGGGGATCGTGGTAAATCTTAGCATTACACAAGTACTTTTACCTGTTGATGACTCCCATTTGAAGAAGAAAACATACTCGAAACTAAAAGCAAGAGGGATGACAGGACAATTTTTAGGTTTTCCTTTGATTTGATTTACATAAATAAAATTATGTTGAACATATTAATACTTAATTCATGAGGGTATAAAAAAAAAATTATTTAAATATATTTTCTTGTTCATAATAGCAAATTGCTTTAAGATTATTTAAGTAATATAATTTTTGACCAAAAAAGGGTATAGAAAATATAAAATTGAGTTCAAATAGTCTCCCCCTTATTAAGATTATTATTATTTTCTTTGCCATCTCTCTCCCAATTTCTCTCAAACTAATAAACTCTATTTCTTCTTTATCTGTAACTTAACATAAATTGATATCTAACATAGACTAAATCATCCACTACCACGCTATCTGTTTTTTTTTTTAATATTTTTCTCTTAAAAAAAAAAAAAGAAAGCATTTGATTGTTATGTTAGTGTGAACTTGGAAAAAAAAATATATATATATAAAAGAAATGACAATTGATTAACACCAAAAACTCATATTGTTTACTGTTAATAAGAACAACAAAAACTATACCTATCATGTAAAGAAATAATTATGGGGAGTATTATGGGTCAGCGCTCTGGCCTGTAAGGACATCAACCAATCCATGATTTAGTTAAGTAATTAAAATAAATTTACTATTTCTGAATGTAATCCAATTTAGTTATTTCCCTTCAGGGGCCGTTTGGTTTAGTAAAAATACACATGAGAATGGAAATAGGAATGAGGTATTCTCATTCTTGTTATTTGGTTGGTAAAAAAAAGCCCGAGAATGAGAATCTCATTACCCCAAGAAAGGGAATCAACAATTCCCCCCAACCCCCTTGGGAATCAACTTTGATTCTTGATTGGAATCAAATAAAAGCAGGGCTTTTCACTTTTTGAAGAAAAAAAGTTATAATATTTTTAAAAAAAGTAAAATTAATTAAAAATATAAATAAATTAAAAAAAATTATAATATTTTTTAAAAAGGTAATAAATTAAAAATAAAAAATTTATAATATTTTTTAAAAAAGGTTTATAAATTAAAAAAATATAATATGTAAAAAAGTTATAATATTTAAAAAAATTAATAAAAGGTTATAATATTTAAAAAAAGTTAATAAATTAAAAAATGTTATAATATTTTTTATAAAAGGTAAAAAAATAAATAAAGTGCAAAAAAGATGAAAATTCATATTTTATGATAACAATGATATACATTTATTATTATTATTATTTTACATATTTTTATTGGGAGTAATTTAAAAATTTGATATTAATTCCGGTTCCGAACTTTTTATAATCCAAATAACTTCTATAGGAATCAGATTCCGATTCCATACTGAACCAAACAGAAGAAATGAATAGCCATTCTGATTCCTAAGGGGGTAGGGGGGAATGACTGATTCTCTTTCCTAAGATAATGAAATTCTCATTCCCAAGTATTTTTTTACCAACCAAACAACAAGAATGGGAATACCCCATTCCCATTCCCATTCTCATGTGTATTTTTATCGAACCAAACGGCCTCTTAATTTTTAACAATTAATGTTACTAAATCCCTTTGATTTCTTTAAGTTAAGTTTAACAATTTAACAAGTTTCACAAGTCAAAAGTATTGAGGATGAAGATAGAGCGGGGCAAGACAGGACTTAGAGCATTAGATATCAAGCCTCATCAAAATCCATTACTGTTTAGACACCAAATGCCTCATGCAAGGTGAGCCAGACCCATCACGTCTCAAATCATAAATTAAAATTTTGAGAAATAAAAAAATACATCACGACAACCGTATGATATATATAAATTTTTCAATTATCCTTAAGGAGTGGAAGGAAATGTCTATATCTTTTACTCAACCCCAACGAGGTAGAGATTTTCAACACTGCTTATAACTACCATAGCTCCAAGTCAAACAACCTAAACTGAGAGTGGCGTGACCAAATTGATCACCTAAAAGTAAATTCCTTACTTATCCCCTAAATGTGTCTAGTGATATAGTGAAAGCAAG
>JANLJB010000788.1:5000-19518 GCA_026212285.1 Bursera cuneata
AAAAAGTAATAGAATACTAGCTACCCTCTCTTTATGATTAACGGAGTTGGTCAGCGAAAGTGATGTTTGAATTAAATTGCTTCAGAACCTCCGTACATCTTTTCACTTCTCATAGCATAAATACATTGCTTCTACTTTCCTACTATATGACACTGCTACCTTAAGCAAGCAATCGCTGGCAAATGGAACCTAAAAGATCAATGGCCTTGTTCATTTGCCTTTCTGGCGTATTTGTGTTATCGACGATGATGTTCTCGATTTTATAATATTTAGTACTCATTGTCAGGAGAATGGAGACCTACTAAAATTTAGTTTCAATTTTATAACAATTTGTTATCAATAATACGGCTACAAAATTAAATTCTTGACATATGATAGGGATACGAATATCCCAACAACCAATCAGGTCGGTGCTCTGCTCACGTGTGACCGGCACATGATATATAAGTGGAAGATCGGCACACGAGTGGAAGTATGAGAAGGGTTAGCGTATGACATGGGGATACGTGATAAAAGATTGGGATGGGGCGATGGGCTGCGACTCCACTCACCATTCATATTTATATAATCTAG
The DNA here is from genome assembly GCA_026212285.1 of Bursera cuneata. Lineage (NCBI taxonomy): Eukaryota > Viridiplantae > Streptophyta > Magnoliopsida > Sapindales > Burseraceae > Bursera > Bursera cuneata. Next base: position 5,574 of record JANLJB010000788.1, read on the forward strand.
AAGGAGCTGTCCTTCTGATATGCGGAATGGACTCAGTATTCAACACGCCACCTCATCAATCTTGGAACTTCTCAGCGTGCATAAAAATTATTAAAACTGTGTAATGTAAGTCCAAGTTATCATTTAATTCCTTTTCCTACCTCTTCGTGCTTCAGAATTCAGAATTTGCTCTTCTTATCGTAATGCTGAAACCTTAGACCAGAAGAAGAGGACCACCTTTTCCTGAATCTCTCTTTGACCTCCAACCCTTACTTTCTTCTTTCATCATATCACTGCCCTCCCACATCTCCATATCTACCTATCTTTCCAAATATAATTGCACAGCGCATGGTCGATCGACTGTAATTCGTCAACATTGTGTTCTTAATTCGCTTTTGTTATACCAAGATGGAAGTTGAAATTCATCCAAATATGGAGCTTGTAGTTGAATATCAAGAGGTATTTTTATTGTTTTATTTTTTGGGAATCATCTGTTGGTTCTTGCATGGATTTGGCTGATAGGGTGCTTGTTGAATGAGATAGGAATATATAAGGAATGCAAGAGGAGTTCAGCTTTTTACTTGCAAATGGTTGCCTTTCTCTTCTGCAAAGGCAGTTATTTTTCTCTGCCATGGTAACTCTCCCTCTTTCTCTGATGATCAGTTTCTCTCTGTTTGCTGGTTGGTTGTGGTAATTTAATTCATTAATGGGTTTTGCAGGTTACGGCATGGAATGCGGCCATTTCATGAGAGGTAATCAATACTCTGAAACCACCCTTCTTTATCTTTCCTTTCTTCTCTCGATCTCATATCACTCACATATTGTCAACTGGTCCGAGCTTAACATGTGATCATCTTAATTTCGTTGCTCCTGGAAGCACCCTTTTGTCCTTTCGCTTCTTGCATAGTGTTATAAAAGAGTTCAACAACATCCAACGGTTACTCACTTGTTTTACACTGTAACTCTTGCAAACTTTCTAACCATCACTCTCCCGAATTTTACAATTCCAATTGTTCGCTTACCTATAAATTAAATTGGGCTTGAAAATTTGATCTTGCCTGAATCCTCCATCCATCGATTATAATTGAAGCCAAATCTCATTATGTCTGACCATTAAAACATATAAACTCAGTTTAAATTTCACAAAAAATAGCTTGTTTGACAAATAGAAAGACGTGATAAAGTACTACAAGAAACACTTAATAGTTTTAGAGCTTCTTCTCTTTTGTCGGCTTACTTACACGACTTTGATTCTATCCTATCTTTTCTACGCCCCTTGTGCAATTATTGCATGTAATCAAACAAAATTGTACAAGAAAAAGGCCATTTGAGACTATTATTTTCCCGTATATTCCTTTACACCTGTCAAAATCTTATCATGGTCGACATATATTTGTTTATCTTCATCGTTATCTTTTCTCTTACTGGTCTTATTTTTCTTTTCTGTTGATGGTGCCACCCCTTTTGCCTATTGTCTCTTATATTATTCTACCTAATCTTATGTTAATAATTTTATGAATACAATATAATAAAGTTATAACAGAACTTGAAACGTGACTAGTTATTTAATCACTAAAAGATGAATATTTTGTCTTCTGAAAATGATGGTTGGGCTGGTTGCTGCAGTTAATTACCATTAATATCATTGGTATTCTGGTGACAACTAACGTAGCTAACACGTCGGCATCTGTCATGAAATACATATGCATAACATATAAATATATATGTGGGTCAGGTGTTGAATTCTGACCTGAAATTGAATAATTTGGTCAGCTAATTATGTTGGGTTGGTAAGCAAATAATCAATTTCCAGGCATAAATAGACCCGGAAGGTCAACTAAATATGTATCTAACGCACGGACGAATTTCTTTATTTGAACTATCACAATAATTAAGATGGGTCCGCGTTTGGATACTGCATTAATTTGTATTAATGTTGTTATCTGAATATGAAAGGCAATGCATATGATATGTCAATTTCATTGTTGAAATATGGTAAGTTACCCAACCATGTCTTAATGGGTAGTGGGAAATGAGTGAAGATAACTAGTCAGTTGAAAGTACTAGGCTGCATATTGATGATATGATTTCATATGAAGTAGTGTGATTTGAAGTTGAAGGCCCAATTTTAATATGATTTCGTGATTTTAATAGAATGTGGAACCAGGCTAGCCAGTGCTGGGTATGCTGTGTTTGGAATTGACTATGAAGGACATGGTCGATCCATGGGTGCTCGTTGTTACATCAAGAAGTTTGAAAACATCGTGAATGACTGCTATGACTTTTTCAAGTCCGTTTGTGGTATAGCCTCCTGCCGCAAACATTTTTTGTTAACTTTCTATAGCATTATAACGAACCGGCTAAAATTTCATGTTATTATGATTGTTCTGGTTTCCCAGCGCAGGAAGAGTTCAGGGACAAGGGCAGGTTTTTGTATGGTGAGTCGATGGGAGGAGCTGTTGCTCTTCTACTTCACAAAAAGGACCCCGCTTTCTGGAATGGTGCTGTTCTCGTTGCACCAATGTGTAAGGTATCAATGTTGAAGATGTTTGCCATTTATAAGCATAAACTTATATTTTAAAACAAGAAAGTGTTTCTTGTTGGCTAATTCTTTTGTGACATTGATTAATTTTTAGATATCAGAGAAGGTGAAGCCACATCCGGTAGTTGTCAATATATTGACTAGAGTGGAAGAGATCATACCTAAATGGAAGATTGTACCAACAAAAGATGTCATTGACTCTGCCTTCAAGGATCCAATTAAGCGAGAAGAAGTGAGGCCTTGTATTTTTCTATATATTATCTATTACGAATGAGCTTCGTTTAATAGTTAAGTTTTAAACGTCACTTTCTTTCTTGATTTCTGCAGATAAGGAGCAACAAGTTGATATACCAAGACAAACCCAGATTAAAAACAGCTTTGGAAATGCTTAGGACCAGCATGAGCCTTGAAGAAAGTTTAAGTGAGGTTGACATCTATCCCTCCGTTGAATACTATTTTTCGATTCATTATTTCTATCTCATTCTCGTAGTAAGAGTTATATTTCCTTCTGGAGTGGAGCTAAGAGCTCACATTATTATAAATTTAAATATTAAAATTAAAGTCCACACTTTATATAACTTAAAATTTTAAGAAATTCATTATTTGTATCATATTAAAACAACGATTCCAAGTTCGAACTCTTAGCACATGCACGTGTTTGGCAGGTGACATTACCATTCTTCGTCCTACATGGGGAGGCCGACACTGTGACAGACCCAGAAGTGAGCAAGGCCCTGTATGAGCGGGCCAGCAGCAAAGACAAGACCATAAAATTGTACTCTGGAATGTGGCATGGTTTGACTTCAGGGGAACCAGATAAGAACGTAGATGTTGTGTTTGCAGATATAACAGCTTGGCTTGATAAGCGCACAAGTGATGCCAATGGCATTACGGTCACGCCAATTCGCCCATCATTTCGTAATGGGATCCAGAGACTGGAGTCACCCACATCAATGAATAGTAAACAACAGCAACAGCAACAGCAACAGCGTAGCTATTTATGTGGATTGAAAGGACGTCGCATGTTCCATCACTCGTCTATGTAGGCTTAGCATAATTAATCTCTGCTGTAACTAACCTTTCGGTCCTTTCCTAAGAAACTTCTATTTGTTGTTTTCTCTCCTTCCAAACGCTTTCACTGTGGAGGGGAAATGTAATAAGAATTAGTACTTTTTATGAATTTATTTGATGCCACATGAAAGTCTTTCACTCATTGTCACGAGCCCATCTCGCCCAACGCAATAAAATTTTATGGACCAATTAAGTTTGTATAGATTGATAATAAACTAACCAGGGATTTACAAAAGCAACCAAATTTAAGGGTATAAATTGAAAATAATTAAGAATTTTGAGAATCTATAAACCGTTAAGTTTGTAGACCTAAAGATATTGATCTCGTTAACCCTTTAGTCCGTGACAAGTCAACTAGATAATAAAAAATATATTAATTATTTTTTCAATTCAACCTCTTAAGTTTGACTATTCAACACAATTATCTCTAGACTAACATTAAGCTTAATTTAATATCAACTTAAAATATAATTTGAATTCTTTAAGTAATAACTTAAATGTTATTTTAAAAAAATAATACAAATAACTTTTAGTGTTTAGATTTTTTAGAGTAATATTATATTTATTAACTTTATATAAATGTGAAATATAATATGTTTGGGAATATTTTTGAAACCGCTTTGAGAATAAGCTATTGTAAAAATAAGTTTGTTATATAAAGAGTTATAAAAGTAGATAACTCCTACTTTTGGAGGTCTGCTTTTGCTTATGGAATATAAAAAATCAAGTTATCCTTATAAAAATATTTAAAAGTATAAAATTATTCTTGTATTTTGATTATATTGTTGAAATATTTAATATTAAACATGAGTTTTACAATTAATATTTATTGAATTTAATAAATATATATTATAATTATAAATTTATTTTATTTTATATATTTAATATGTTTTTATGAATTTTGAAATTATTTATAGATATATATCTATTTTGGAACTATAATCAATTTTAAATTATTTTTTGACATTACATTAAATTAAAAATAATTTAAACTTTGATTGGCTACACAATTCATATATTATTATTTTTATTAAGTTTTTAAAATATTATTAATTTTATTAAATGTAAAAAATTATAAATTATTTGTATAAAAATTATTAAAAATAATAAAAAAAGAATTGATTATAAAATATAAATAATTAAAAACTATAAAGATATAATAAACATATCTGTTTTGATCATTTATACATATTAAAAAAAAAAAAAAATTACAATCTCAAATATCTCTATCATATTTAAAAAAAAATAATAAAATCTTATTTATCAAATACCTCAAACTTATTTTAAAAACTACTTATTTCTTTAATAAATTAAAAATTAATTATTTATAAAGCAACAACAATCTTAAAACTGTCCTTTTATTAAGGGGTTGTGTGACAATGTCATTTCTATCATGTGAAGTATTTAGTATTCGAACCGTGAAAATGGTGCATGGGTGTCATTAAAAACTCGATAGGGTGACAGTGTTACTTAGGTTATACCATGGGGTGCGTATGTGATTTTCCCTAATTTGATTGGGTGAGATCGGCTCGGTTGGTCTTGGTTGTTAATTTTGAATGGTCAACCGCTGGTCCTTTTTAAAAAATATTACAGTTTTGCAGTCTTAGAGATCTACGAGAACAAATTTCCCTAAACCCTACTGCTGCTGTGACTGTGAATTCTTTTAAACCTCAACCTTTCTTTAAGGTTTTCTCTTTTCTTTCTTTATTTATATTTAACAAAGATAAGCTCTAATTTGTTTTTGTTTACCTGTTGCAGGTCTGCTTAATTTGGGAGAAATAGAGTCGCTCTGGTGAACATGAGGTACTTTCGTGCGTTCTCTTGTCGATTGCTTTCTTTCTTCAATGATTTAGCAAATTAGGGTTTGGCCAACACGTGGGAGAGTGTTTTCAACATAAAACTTAGCTTTGGAATTTTACTTGACTACTTAAATTTTAATAATATGTTTATTACATCAATGGGTTAACTGATGCGTCGGCTTGCCTCTTTATTTGATGATTTCACATCTGAAGCCTACTGTGGGGAAACTATGAGGTAAAGTAACAATTGCATCTTTCTCAACTTGACGTTAAAGAGGAAACTGGATAGTGTTATTAGAGCTATGAAACATCTATTTTCATTTTGTTATAGTCTTTTATCTATTTTATACTTGGATTATATTCGTAATGCAACATCTGCAGTTTCTATATTCAATATTTTATTATGTAAGCAGGAAAGCTCATACATGTAACTCATAGTTGTCAATTATTTCTAATTTGAAACAAATTGGGGTGTTCTGGTGGTTAAATTATCATGCGGCACACATAGTAATGACAATTATCAGTTAAAAGATATTCCATAACATGTTCATTTGAATCTTTTTTCTTTCTTTTTTTTTTTTTTTTTTGTTTGGTGATAAGCATTTTTAGAATGCACTGACATTTCATTTTATTTATTCTTTTGCAGTAGACCTATGGATGAGGATGCCAATGTAAGTTGTCATACTCTTACTCTTTCTTTTCTAAGTTTGGAGGATGGGGTTATGCCTTTTCCTTAACATTATTATCAACTTTATATTTCTCATAATTGCTTTGAATTTCTTTTTATCTTTTGAAAATTAAAGTTTATATTTCTCATCCATCCTTTTTGTGGCAGGGTGGCAAGAATGAGGAAGAGGAATTCAACACTGGGCCCCTTTCTGTTTTAATGATGAGTGTTAAAAATAACACACAAGTAAGATATATTGTAATGCCCTTGATTAGGAAGAAAATAGTTCTTATGCGCCTGATACCGTGTTAGAAGAAGCCTTAAAAATTTGTTAAGAGTGCTTAAATGAATATAGAGGGTGCTAGTAGTTTGACCTAGTGGTTCTGGCTAGGAGATGTTTGGGATTGGTCTAAATTGAACTTTTAAGGTGAGTTCTATGGCAGAATAGTTTTGTTTGATAGGCGTGAAGGCATGTTTTCTAAATAAATGTTCTGTTGGTTTTCACCAGAACTAGGCAGCATTATGCATGTTGGCCCAACCTGGTTCAGTTTTCAAAACTCCTAAACAGCTTTAATGCTTTTCTGCTTTTGGACCTTGGAGTTATACTTCTCTAGGTACTGCTGGCTTATGAAATGTGTGAGTGACTACTTATGTTGATATGGTCGGGTTATCCGCTTGTTAAAATTTTGTCTTTGTTGTTGATAATTAGCATCTTTGTCACACTTGTTTCAGGTGCTAATTAACTGCCGAAACAACAAGAAGCTTCTAGGCCGTGTTAGGGCATTTGATCGGCACTGCAACATGGTTCTTGAAAATGTCAGGGAGATGTGGACCGAGGTTGGTTTATTTGCCAAGATATTTTTCTTTTTCCTTCATCCGGTGCTATAATTTTTTCACGTAACTAAATGTTTTTACTTCCACTTCAGGTACCAAAAACTGGAAAAGGGAAGAAGAAAGCTCTTCCTGTCAACAAAGATAGGTTCATCAGTAAGATGTTCCTCAGAGGGGACTCTGTTATCATTGTTCTCAGGAACCCCAAGTGATGTAGCAGTTCTTTTTTATTCATAAAATGCTTGAACAAGAAAGAGTTGGTATATGTGGACTGCTGCATGTTATGACCTCCATTTGCTTTCTGTAGGACTATGTTGTAAGCACTTTAAGTTCATTATAATATCCTGTTTGATCCGCACCGACAAATTGACAATTGATAACCCAACCAAGGATTTGTTTTGACACTTCGATCTGATAGTGGTTAGGTGATGGTTGAATGTAGTCACCCTGTTGTTTTTTCACTAGTCAATGTCAAATGTGTAAAGCTTGCTATGGGTGCGTTTCTCACTTACCGACGTAGCATTGTTTCTAAGTCAGATAACTTGGTTGTGTAAGCAGTATTGAAAAGGTTCAGTACTTTCCACTGTACCGTGAATAATAATACCAGGTGCCAGTGCCATGATGAGATACGGTAATTAATAGACTGGTACAAGAACGGGAAAAAAACTGAAAATGAAGTCCGACTTTTAAGCAGTGATGAAAAAGGGGATGGTAATCTATTGCTAGTGCCACTAACAGACTCAATTGCATACAGAAAAATAATAGTAATAACAAGGAGGATAAATGCTATACTGTAAATCGCATAGCTCGCTGTCTACTAAGCTTAGAAGGAAGAGTAACATAAAAATTTCAAAGCAGACGGGAAGCAAACGCTAATGAGGAGGACACCTTCAAACCTATATTAAAAGAGTACAAATGGGCTTCATGCTGCTACTGTTGCTGTTGATGTCACTACCATTTTGTTCGAGAGAGGGAAAAAAATGGGCAATTGTTTTAAATAAACATTTCCCCTTCCCTTTGTCACTAAGTGTATACATGCCAACTTAAGAAGATGTGGTGGTGGTGGTGGCACTTCCTTCCTTATGGTCACCAAAGATTCGCTGCCTAAAATCCTTAACCATCATAGGTAGACCCTTCCTTAAGGACACCTTGGGTTCCCAACCAAGAAGCTCTTTAGCCCTTGAGATATCAGGCTTCCTCTTGTGTGGATCATCTTCTGTGTTGGGCCTGAACTCTATTTTTGCATTGGGGTCAATTGTTTCCTGGACCACCTGCACCAAAACGCCGAGGAAGATGCTCAAATTCTTAAAGAAGCAATACGTAAAAAGACGCAAACATTTACAAAATTCATTTGCAACATCGATAAAACCAATAGGTGAAAGATCATCTTTGAAATTCAAATGTAATCCTTTGTTAAAACTTAAAACCAATATTTACAGCTTTCGTCAAAGAATTTGTCTCATCTTCATTAAGAGAAAGGAGTCACTTTATTCCTGATATAAATTAATGATTTGCCCCTCCATGTCACTAGAGGATGGACGCCACAAAAGCACCACTAATTTTATCATCGCTTATTTATTAAATACTTTTAACACTTCCACAAACAAAGACATGAAAATTCTCAGATATTTGAAATGTTGATGGCCAAGCAAATTTTACTAGTGTTTAATGATCTGCTATTCCATTTCTTTACCACAGTACTTCTGACCAGCAGACCAGCGAATGGTGACAATCATGTAAATAAGATATAAAAAACGGAAGCAACACCATATGAAAGCTACAATACCAGAGAGCAAAAGAACCATGAGACAATCAAATTAGCAATATTGTCTAACAAAGTGATGGACTTACCTGAGCAAGTTCAAGCATGGTGAATTCACCCGGATTTCCAAGATTAAAAGGTCCCACATGCTCTCCTTCCATCAGGCGCATCAGACCCTCCACCTATTTCGACACACATCACAACAACCCATGTTAATCATCCTGAAGAAGGTACTAAGCTGAATTTGCAAATTATTTTGAGAAGAAAAAGTATGAAGCTACCCCAGAAACCTAACTAAAACTATTATCATCCGTATTTTAGTACAACACTAAACTGTAGTGTGAAGTGTAACTTTGCTTGGAAAAAGCCTACCCCAGTACCACATACCACCTTTTAAAACAAATTATTCATTCCAGTTCCTCTAAACGCTTGCCAATCCAATCAAAGGAGCATTTACTTTTTGGACCTAATATAAAGTACTTTAGAAATTGTAATTTAAATGCAGAGAGATCAGAGGGACCGGAGGATCCTGTCTTCGATACTGTCTGGTTAATTCTATTGATTTTCTTTTGGAGCAAAAATTGATGATGCATCCAAAATCATGCCCAATACCCATATAGGGGGCAATTAAGATGGCTGTCCCACTCTGGACTTGATTGGGCTCTAGTCACATGGTATATGCCTCTCCAGTTAAAACTTACGACATAAGTTTTTTTAAGAGAAAAGACCCACGACTGGCTTATTTTGGCACTAGTGAAATCATTTACTATGCTGCAACTCGAAATTTAATTTATCCCAGTAACAATATCTGCAGAAGCGCTTGTGCATGCAAGAGGAAGAGAGAGAAAGAGGGTCTCCTGTGAACAGATCAACAGCAGGCACCACATGCATAAACCAATTTCCTCGTATACATGCTAACCCCACCCACATGGAAAAAAGTAATCTCATTTTTATTTTATTACATTTGCAAGGCCAAGTGGCTAACAGTCTTTGCTAATCTCCTCTTACTCTGAAAATATCAAACCTCATATATTCCATTAAGAAAGAAAATCTAAGTGAACAAAAAATGGCTAATCTTAGTACCAGCAAAAACTGAATAAGCGAAGGCCAATAGTATAAACTCCAAAAAATTATTATCAGAAAAAACTAATAATAATAGTAAAGCAGAAAAAGCTTGTCTTACCAAATCAGAAACAAATTGGAAACTCCTTGTCTGCTTCCCATCACCATAGACAGTCAAAGGTTCCTTCCTTAAAGCCTGCATCATTGCAGTTAATTATCATTAACAAATTACCAGCATTATCAACCCACTAGCGCACCACATCTTTTACACTATAATATTATAGATATATATATTACAATAAAACAAAACAATACCTGAGCAACAAAATTGCTAACAACACGTCCGTCATCAATACACATACGAGGCCCATAGGTATTGAAAATCCTAGCAATCCTGACCTGAAAAGAAAAACAAATATAATGTACAAAATTACTTTATTTTTCAATTATCAACAGTAAAAAGATAAGTAAAAATATTAACGAGATTAATCAGAAAAATGCCAATAAACCTCAACACCAGCTCCCCTGTGATAGTCCATGGTCAACGTTTCAGCTGTACGCTTTCCCTCGTCATAGCAACTTCGGACACCTGTCACACATTCGAACGTTGGACACAAACTCTATAGCAGATTTAATTTACCCCAGAAATAGTTTTTGTCAGTTCTACACTTGCACTAAAATTCCCCTCTTCGAAGGACGAATATACCCTTTCATATTTACATATTTCACAGTTTTTACGTGCTTCAGACAAAAATCAATTTCTTCTGGACGATTAAAAGGTCGTTTTAAAAAAATGTGAACCGTCTGATTAGAGCACCGCCAATCGCGGCTATCAGAATCAGATCTAAAGTCATGAAATTCACGATGAGAAACCGTAAAACCGGAACTTCGGACACAGATACACTGCTTTTGTCCAGCTAAAGCGCCTTGTTTTGATGTGAAAAAGAAAAATGAGACTCGCTGACTCTTGCTGTAAGCAACGGTCGCCATTTACAATTACCTAATTTTTTAATAGATGCGAAAATGACTGACCTATGGGATTGACGTTGCCCCAGTAAGTCTCCTTCTGTGGATGCTGCAGAGGATCACCGTACACCTCGCTTGTGCTCGTTAACAGAAACCTCGCTCCCACCCTCTTCGCCAATCCAAGCATGTTCAGTGTTCCCACTACATTTGTCTTGTAAACTTCACAGTCAAGGCAAACAAAAACAGAAAAGAAAAATGATAATAATAATAATAATTTAGCAAAAAGAAAAAAAAAAAGGATATGATAGTTTTGACGGGGTTGAACTTGTAATGAACAGGTGATGCCGGGCAGGCGAGGTGGTAGATCTGGTCAACCTCGAGCAAGAGAGGCTCAACGACGTCGTGTCGTATGAGCTCGAAATTTGGGTTCCCAAAGTGGTGCATCACGTTTTCCTTTCTTCCCGTAAAGAAGTTATCGACGACGATCACGCTGTCTCCTCTGGCTATCAGACGGTCCACAAGGTGGGAACCGACAAACCCGGCCCCACCGGTGACAACAATTCTAAGCCCCTTTCTTTTCAGCCCCAAAGGCACCTTCCCGCCCGAATTCACCAACCCGAACCCGACGCGGGGGTTGTAAATTCTATCGTTCGTCTCGATTGGGAAATACGACGACGAATCAGAGATCGAGAGGTGATTGTGAGCGTAAGCGGCGCGAGATGAGGGGCTGACTGTGAAGAACAGGGTGGCTATAGCAATGCCGACGAGGACAAACACCAGGCGCTGCTCCCTGAGCATGTAGCGGATGGGTCGGGTCACGACAAACCATGGTTTGATAGGTTTAGGCGAGTATGAATCTGTGACAGTCTGAGTGTCGTGGCCTCTGTATATAAGCTCCGAACCCATTTTCAAAGGCCTCCTAAAACCTTCCCTAAGATTCAAAAAAGAATACTAGAATTGAACGCTGAGATGAAAATAAAATAATTATGAGAGAAAAGAGAGAGAGAGAGGATAGTGATGAGTTAGAAGCGAGTTGAACACGCCGGGAACTGGGTTCACCGGCTTATGTTGTGCGCCTGTTGCGTTTTTTTCGTTTTGGGGGTTGTGGGTTTTGCTATATATGGAGTAGCGTGTGCAAGGTTAAAAAGGACTGCGTTTCGAGAATATTACCAAAACGCCATTCTGCGTTTTGTTTTATTTCCAAGACTGATATTATTTGAATACTCGTTAGGTGGGGATCGGATAGGCTTATGATTTGCGAATTGTTTGGTGATTTGGGGCCTCTTTATTAATTTATGAACCTTGCTTCAACTCCAGCTCATTTCCAAGTTTTATAATTTCTCTGTTGCCTAATTTGACTTTTTTTTTATTATTATTAAAACATATTTTATATATCTTAGTACGGCCAAAATTTAATGTTTGGTGAAGTATGTTTACTTTTTTTAATGACTAATTCCAAATAATAAATATATAAAAGTAACTGTTGATTTCCGTGTTATTTTAGGTTATCTCTTGTGACATTTTACTAAACAAACGCTTGCTAGCCAAAATCATTTACTCTGTTATTTAATAATAAATGTTTTATTATTACTAAATGGGTTTGATTCACGTAAATCTCAAAATCGTATTATTTAGTAATTATAAGTTTAAATATTTTAACACGAGACGAGACCCATTAATTTGTTTCAAATTTTTTAAATAGTCACAAATTTAAAACAAGAAAGCGATTCACTTTACACGTGTCATGCAACGATGGGGTGATTTTGCTAGCCCATAGAAAAGTTCATGTAACTAAAAGGCGTCGAGTCCATCCTTTGCGGGAGGGAGGGAAACACCGAACCGAACCGAACCCTTTTCGGCCGCATTTATTCACTATTATTTATTTAGGGAACCTTTGAAAGGAAGTTAGTAAAAGAGTAAAAGAAATCACTAATTGCCCTTATAGTTTCAATAACAACTATCTGTCGCTTTCGTGATTATTTTGCCCGCAACTTGAACCAACAAATCGGTGCCTTCATCCACCTGAAAACCCATATCAGACAACGAAATGGTCACCACCACTTTACATTTGATGGTAGCTTAAACACCTGATCATACAACAAAAATTTTGGGAAATCTTTAAAACAAGGGACGGGGAGAAGCCGAGAAGGTTGTACTGTTGCAAATGCAATTCTTATGCTGTACAGTAAGAAATGGCCACTTCGGAGTAAGATTATGCTTCCCTCCTTGAAAATTTTGTTATTGTATTGTTAGTGGGCCTAAATTTTACTAGTGAAATGTCCCATTCCGACCCTTTTGAATTGTTTGATTATGAAAACGTACCACACCATTGAACGCCACAAAACGGTGGGGTGGGGGCACCTATTAGAAATAAACTTTGAAATCGGAGTTTGTTAGATTCAACTTTGTTCGATACCGACATGGCTGCTGCTGTGTTGTTCAAGTCCATCGCCAATTTTGAATTCCCTATTATTANCATATATATTTGTAAATATTTAGGAAAATTATGAGAAATAATCCAAAATTAGGTGGTCATTTAGTCATTCACATGGGTTTTGTTAGACAAATAAAAAAAATCAGGAGATTAGTTATTTTTTAAATAACCTGCTAATTTTATGTCATTTATTACAATTTCCTAAATATTTATCATATATGATATATTTACGAGTATTTTTAATAATTTATTTTACATAGTAATAAAGATTAAGATTAGATTTAATGTTTATGATATATTTGATGTATAAATTCTTTTTCAATTTTTTTAAATGATAGATATATATTTTTTTAATGTTATTAGATATAATTTAAAATTTTCATGGTTTGGTACTTATTTTTTATTTTGGATGATTTTAAGAGTTTAGCTTAAATTTAAACGAGAATCTTACAAAAAAATTATCAGAAGTTTTGAAAATAATAATATTTTTAAAAAATTTAAATATCATAATTACTCATTGACAAATTTATGTTGTTTTTTAGAGTATACAAAACTTATTTACTTTCAAAAAATAAGTAGGTTATCTATTTTTAAAGATGCGTAATTTATCATCCTTTTTTAACCTTCAAATTATTTCTTTAAGATTGCAATGCTCGCAAGGAGCAAGTTCATTGCAGCTCGTGCGTGTTAATGCGTGTTCATAATAGCCATCGATCATCCAGACATGGCCTTACTGACGAAACAGCTAATAACAAGACACGAAACAACGAAAGCTGTGTGTTACTGTTACAGTAAATAGTCAATTAATTTATAATTTGTTGGCGAGATAGAC
>JANLJB010000793.1:0-10700 GCA_026212285.1 Bursera cuneata
ATTTCAAATTTTTTATAAATTAAAAAATATTTTAAAAATTATTTAAATAATGGGCCCAGCCTGATACTATTTGAGCCCGACCCGGCCTGGCCTGATTCGGCCCTACCTGGCCCGGCCTGGCCTGGTTCGGCCCGACCCTGCCCGGCCTGGCCTGACCTGGCCCAAATAATATCAGGCCTTAGGCCTGGCTTAGGCCTATATAAATTTCTACAAGGTCTGACCTGACCTGGTCTGATACTATTTTGACCTGACTTGACCCATAGGCCTGACAGGTCTACCCAAAATAGGCCCGACCTGACCCGACCTTTTGCCATGAGTACACCTGCCATTAAGCTCAATGGTTATCCACACCAAAAACTACCAAGTCCACAGCTGTAACTAATTGGCCGGGCCCGGCTTTTGCCATGACTACACCTGCCATTAAGCTCAATGGTTATCGGCTGTAACTAATTGAGTCACTACACGTGTCATATTCTCGGCTTATAAATAGGCCTCACTTTCGCTATTTTCTAATTTAGTTTTTTGTAAGTAGCCCCTTTTTCAATAACTCTCTCTTTTTCCTCTCCGTTGGCGCCGGTCAAGCTACTGTCAAAAAACTCGCTGGTGTTCTCGGGGGCAACCTTTTACAAGGTTTATTCTTGCTCTCTTTTTTTTTTTTAATATTCTCTTTACTTATTTTTGGTATTATTTATCATCAAATTATTAATTATTGTTTTGTGAGCCTCTTGACCATGCCATGTATAGGCCTCAGGTCAGTCGGACAGGCGTCGGTAGCTATCTTCCCAACATGGTTCACATACTATATTATTATATATATATATATTATTAACCTCCAAAAATTCATTTTCATATTTTTACTTATAAAAATTAACAGCAAAAGGACCTGAATCAAGATCAACCAAATCTTTAACACGGTAAAAATTACAAGAATAATGGGTTTTTGGTTCGTATAGGGCGGGGCACTTTCACATTATTTTTCTTCCAATTTTTTTTTTGGCTTTCGGACTTTTATAATTATTGAAGGGACAATGAAAGGTCCCAATTTTTTTGGGTTAATTTGTTATTAAGAAATGATGACGCTCTTGTAGGCCCACCAATGGACCCAAGTTTTTTGGTCCAACCCCAGTAGTAGTAGTTAATCAATGGACCGTCTGGATTGACATGTGAACTCACTTCCCTTTTAAAATCCTTGATAAAAATGAGGGGATATTTATCGTTAGACCATAAAAAAATTAAAAAATCATTCTTCACATCCCACCTGAATATAAAATTAATGCTGATCTCTTAAAATTTAGTTTTCGTTAGTTGTACTTAACGATGCTATAGTAAAACTTTGAATAAATACAAAACGTCCCTCTGATATGTTAAAAAATAACAAATTCACCTCCTTAATTATAAAGTCATATAAAGACCTCATTTTTAATAATTTTTTTAAACTAATTAATATTATAAAAGTATTATCGATATACTATTTATTAAAATAATATAAAATATTTAAAAATTAATAAAAATATTATAAGAATTTAGAAAAAAATAATAAAAATATATTTCATAAACTAAATAATTTTTGTCAAATTTAAACGATTTACTAAATAATTATTAAATAATTTTACTTACTAAAATTATTTAGTTTTTAGTAAATTATTGACTAAAATCTATTTGCTTAATTTACTAAAATTATTTAGTAAATAAAATATATTTTTATTATTTAAATTTATTCAAATTATTTAGTAAATAATTTACTTGCTTAATATATTAAAATTATTTAGTAAATTAGTTAAATTTATAAATATTACTTAGTAAATAAAATATATTTTTGTTATTTTTTTAAATTCTTAGAATATTTTTATTAATTTTGAAATATTTATATTATTTTAGTAAATAAAATATTGAGAATGCCTTCATATTGTTAATTAGTTTTAAAAGATTATAAAAAATGAGATATTTATGCGACTTTATAATGAAGGGGGTAAATTTATTATTTTTTTAGTATATCAGAGGGCTATTTATGTATTTATCATGAGTTTTACTATAGTACCGTTAAGAATAACTAATGGAAGTTAAGTTTTGAGGTTAGTGTTAGTTTTATAGAACATGAATTAAATTTTTTAATTTTTCCAGGGTCTACAGAAATATCCCTAAAAATAAGCGTACGCGCATACCACCGCCTGCCAGCTGTCTACAGCTAAGTTCCCCTCCTCTGCACTCAACGAGTGCCTCTATAAATATGTAAAAACTAACTAGAAATTTATGATAAATTCTAAGTTACACAATTTCAACGAAAAAACCTGAAAAAACCGTTTCTTTCTTGAACAGTTTCTATAGTTATCATTTGGTTGGAGGATTGCTTTTAAGTATCATTTCAAGGTCCTAGACATATAATGAACAACATAAACTTTTGGAACATTTCTATTAAGTATCATTTCAAGGTCCTAGACATATAATAAATAACATCAAATTATTAATTATTGTTTTGTAAGCCTCTTGACCATGCCATGGATATGTCTCAGGTCAGTCAGACCGGCATCGGTAATTATCCTTCCAACATGATTTCACCACCTATATCTCCAGAGTACTACAGTTTCACAGATTGCGACTCAGCTGACAATAACAATGGCATTAATGAGGTAAGTGCTACAATATATTTATTGGTTAAAATAATTCTTTAATAGTAAAAAATTATTTTCAGTTTATTGTTAAATAAAATAATTTAATTCAAGTTAATAAAGATGTATTTTATTTGACGTGCACCCTATTAAATATATTTTCTAAAGTTCTTTAATTATCAGTATTTGGACTTTCGTTGTTATGATCTATAAAACTTGTAGAAAACAATTTCAAAATTAAATAAATATATATAATCAGTTTTGGGTGCCTCAATGTTGGTTTGCCAATCATGTGGGCATCGGGGGTCCCTTTGTTTTCATTAAGGTCATGCTAGAGCCCAAAATTGAGGCCCAACAAAAGTTCTCTTTATGTGGTAATAGTGGAGAGAAGACATTTTAAAATGTCTACTTTTTAACTGAATATTTTAATTCATATCAGTTTTTTAAAACTATTTACTTATGTTTATTTATAATAAAAACTCATCTATATAAATTAATACAAAATTATTCCATGATTCTCAAATTTATCTATCTTAATTAGTTTTTATTTAATTTTAAAATCTATTACTTCAATTACATTTATTATATCAATCTATATTAAAAAAAATACAAATTTTATATTGTTCTTAATTTCATTGAGAGGTGAACAAAATTAACGACTTATTCTTATGTTATATATACATATATCCTACATCTTCTCTTACACCTTATTCCAAATGGTTGGGCGAGCCTATTGACCATACCATCGATATGTCTCAGGTCAGTCAGAGAAGCGTCACTCACTGTCTTTCCAATATGAGTTCACAAACTATATCTCCAGAGTATTACAGTTGCATAGAAGTCGACTCAACTGACAATAACAATGGCATTAATGAGGTAAAATGCTACAATTTATTTATTTGCTAAAATAATTCTTTAATATTAAAAATTTATTTTCAGTTTATTGTTAATTAAAATAATTTTAATATTAAAAACTTTTATTATTAATTTTTTCCCTCTACGTATACTCCAACAATGAGATATATAATTTTGGTTATATTAATGTAATTAACTTTTTGGCTCAACCTCTTAAATACGAAATTGATATCTTTTAGGGAAGTAACACGGGGGAGCATGAGAATGATTCCACTATGGATCCACCCATTGAGCCTTCGGCTATTAATGAGCCACGTAACAGAACAATTTCAACCACTATAGAGGTAAATAGTGTACAATTTATTTATTTGTTTGTTGAAAAGTTTAATTAGATTTATTTCTGATTTGGGTTATAATTTCTCAAACAGGGTTACTTTTTTTTTCCCATCTTCCAGGTCATACTCAAATGGTGCTTTGTTCTCTGCAACCTCGCCTTTGAGCTTTTATCAGCCATCTTCCAGCAGCTCTCCTCTCCAGGAAAGTCTCATTTTGCACTAGTCGGCATGGTGATATCTCTTGCAGCCGTCGTTGTTTGCATTGTTGAGCTTGTTTACAATTGTAAAAAGCTGAAAGTCGAATGGGAAAGAAGGGGAAAAGTATATTGGTTTTTTTATCCAAGTCACAAGTGTTTCTGTAATTTCAAGAATATTTTTGGCTTGGCTTGTGCTCTTTCCCAGTTTATTTGTGCGATAATCAGTTACATGTATTATCGTAACAATCGTGAGGACCCAATCAAACTATCCATTGCGTCCATTGTCTTCGCCTTGGGTCTCTGCGTCTCTAAATTTCTTAAGGATCAAGACGACGTGGAAGGAGATCAAATGGCCGCAAGAGTGTTACCTCCTAGGAATGTTACCTTAACCTAGGAGTGTAGCTATAGCAATGTGAACTTTCGTGTGACTTTGGTTTGATGTGTAATTAATATTTATTTATTGATCTTTTTCGTTTTATCTACATTAAAACTTATGTTGTGATGCAATTGGAGTGGATCTCCACCAACTCCCTCCCAGACCACTCTCTGCCGGTCCTAGATACAAAGCTGAACTAAGAAGAGTTGGTAAGACATGTGGAAAGTTAGTTGAGTTGAAATCAAAACTGTTCGACCAATAAGTGATCGACACATTTGAAACGGAAACAAAATTTTGACCTACGAGTAAATCCAAGTCAAACAATCAAAATTTTCGGAAAGAAAGTTAACGATCGAAGTGATCAATGAATTTGAAGCGAAATGGCAAGACGAAAATGGTAACCCTGAGAAAGAACGACTCGTGGCGAAAGGGGAGAGAAAGAGGTAGTAAAGAAGGAAGAATAGTACCTCTTGTGATCGAAGGTGATGATAGGATTAATCGCTTTGGTAGTGGCCATCTTCTTTCAGTATCGTTGAGAGATTTGATTGGTCTGTGACGGAAGATCTCGGGTTAGTCCTTCATTTTCTGCAACTGAAATATGAGAGAGACATAACACTATAAATTAATCTATCACACCCCAAATTAATAAGTTCCATGAGTTTTTGTTAGTTTGTAAGGGTGATTAGTTTATAATTACATTTTTATCCCTGATTGTGCTTTGGTTCCAATTAAGACATAACAATCCAATAAACACTAGAAACTAGCTTTTACAATTAACAAAAACTAATTACATTCTAAATTAAACAAAATCTTACTGAATCTGTATATCCCTCGATATTCAAGAACTACTTAAATATAAAAAAGAATCATTAACATTCTACCGAACGGATTTTAACTTTCAAAAAATTCACAAAATAAAAAATAAAAAAAAGAACAAGAAAAACAAAAGAATAATCCAATAATTATTTTTTTATTTTCTCCTTCATTACAGATGAATATAATAAATTCCATTTCAAAATTAACAAAAATTAATAAACTCCTATTTCTATGAATAAATGATGAATTCATAGTAAACTTACAAAAAGAAATGTTACATCCAGACCTTCTTATCAATCTCTTCCTCCCATCTTGGCCTTAGAGTCTATAAGGTGAAAGTGTTGTGGTCATGCCTCTAACCGCATGGGTTGGAGGTTGCACACAACCAACNTAGTTAAGAGGCCAGATCAAACTTGCTAAATAATTTTAACTTGGGTCCAACTTCAAACAATCAAGATCGAAAAGATATTTAATAGTAAATTAAAAAAAAAAAAAATCCATCTCCACTGCTAATCACTACTCTCAACCATCCATGAAAAGTGAAAACCAATAGCATCAACTGGCGATCAACTCCATCAAACATAATGTATCCTCTCTTCCAAACATTCTAAATGTGAAAGGGGTACTGAACTTGAGACCTCTACTCAGCTACTTGTGACCAAAATTCCACTTGACATTTGAGATTGGACTGTAGAAGGAAAATAAATAGGAGATTGAAGTAAAAAAGAAGAAAAATCGACAATTTCTGAACCTAGAGGAGAGTTTGTGATTTTTTTCCTAAAAAAAAAAAAAAATTTCTCTTCATAGCATGATTCTAAATACATCATTTATTAGAATTTAAAAATTAAAATTTTTATCAAATCTGTTTTCATATAATTTTAAAAATAGTGCCTTCTTTAAATGNCTAAATTGTAATTTTGTTTTATATTAAAGTAATATTATTTTTTAAAAAATAATGATCTTAAATTTCATTCCTAAATAATATGATATTACTATATCATTTATCATATTATCAAGTCATTCTTATAATAAATGATATAGCAGCTAACATTCGTAATTTAAGGACATAATCATTTTTATCTATTTATTTATTTATACATATTAAGAAAAGGTGTTGATTTGAATCATTTATGAATATCAAGTGTAAGATATTTATACTTTATCAAAAATCTGAAAATAGTTTTTGGTAATTCAATCTGACTTTTAATTATTTTTTTAAATCATAAAAATATTCAAACCAAAGCTTGCTAAATATATTAGAACTAAACAAATTTATATTTACATTAAATCAAATTAAATCAGTAATTTATTCAAAAAAATTTGAAGATCCGCTCATCGACAGGTGGCTAGATGGATGTTGATGTTGATTTTTGTTCACTATATGTCAAACGATATTGTCCGATACTAAAATGACACAATTTATGTGGCTAGATGGATGTTGATGTAGATTTTGCTGCCTAATGACTTGGTTTTTGGCCTTAGGAGGTTAACTGCTTCCTTTTCCATCAGATGGATTAAATTCCTCTTTCACAGGAGTTGAAGAGTTTTTTTTTTTCTTTTTTATTTTTAACTGACAAATTTTGTTGACTGTATATTTCATTAAAATAGAAGCCCCCTTTAAGAAAAAGTTAAACAGTGATCTCTTTAAGTACATAATTGAATGGTTTGTGATATGCTCATATATAAATTATTAATAATGACACTCCGTTTCGTCTTCTAAATGGTTATGGTGCGATTCCATAACCTTAATTTTGAGGTTATGAGAGGTTGCTGCATGACTAACTGACATTGGCTTGTCTTGGGCAACGGTAGAGACATTAGTGANCAATAACATGAAAATGAAGATGATAACTATATAATCACAATATCTTGGAATTTTGATGATTTGTGCGAGACACTAAAGTGTAAAATTTTTGTAGATGATTGCAGTGGCAGAATATCTGGGATCCGACGGGCAGTGTTATAATAATGAAGTATGGATCCCACCTCATTCTGATATACAGAAAATGATAGTGAAGCGATAACACCTCTCTTTTACCCTCCATTTCTTTCTCTCGTTCGTATCTCTTATATTTTGTTCTCTCCTTGGCTCTTAAATTTAACAGCAGCAACAGTTAAGATTTCTCACGGTAAAGTTATTGAGACTTAATTTCACACATCTCTTGATAGCTGTTGATTGACTGTAATCAATATACGGAAAAGAGAAGTTAAAAAGTGATTTTTTTTAAGCCAACTCAATAACTTTTTCTACTGTTAAATTAAAAAAATGAGTGGCTATTAAGAAGTATGTGAAATTAAGTCAAAAAAATTAAGTCTCAATAACATGACCCTTGAAGTATATATATATATATATATACACTTACATTTGGACCCCAAAAAATTGAAAAGGCCTTGCCTACATTCCACTTGAAAATAAAACCAATATTGATCCTACATAACTCCATATATATATATATATATATATTTATAATTCAACCCCACAAAAATTGAAAAAACTTTGCCCACATCTACTTGAATATAAAACTAACACCGACTCTCTAAAACTTAACTTCCATTGATTATACCTACTAACAATACTACAGTAAAAACTCAGGATAAATATATAACACTTATTTGATATACCAAAAATTAATAAATTCACCCTATTGATTATAAAATAACATTAAAACTATTATTTTTAAAAATAATTAATCGATATTTTATTTATCAAAATAATAAAATAATATAAAATCTTTAAAAATTTATAAGATATATAACATTGTAGGGTCCAAATATGGTTTTTATACTCTACTGCTCTACGAAACTATTGAGCGCAATTTATAAGATATATAACATTGTGTTCTTTTAATAATCTAAATCTATTATTATTTAATTAAAACTTATGGCTTTTATTATTTTTTTCCCCTCTACATATACTCCAACAATGAGATATAAAATTTGGCTTATATTAATGTAATTAACATTTTGGCTCAAACCTCTTAAATACGAAATTGACATGTTTTAGGGAAGTAACACGCGGGAGCATGGGAATAATTCCATTACGAATTCAGCCGCTGTCTTCAAGTTCCGAAATCACCATTACTGAGTCAGACGAGAATAACAACAATGGCATTAATGAGTCACGTAACAGAACAATTTCAACCACTATAGAGGTAAATACTGTTACAATTTATTTGTTTATTTGTCAAAAAGTTTCATTGGCTTTATTTCTAATTTGGGTTATATTAATGTAATTAACTATTTGGCTTAACCTCTTAAATACGAATTTGATATGTTTTAGGGAAGTTACACGGGGAAGCATGAGAATGATTCCACTATGAATCCACCCAATGTGCCTACTGAGCACCAAATCACCGTTCCTGAGTCAGACGAGAATAACAACAATGGCATTAATGAGTTACGTGACGAAACAATTTCAACCACTATAGAGGTAAATATTGTTACAATTTATTTGTTTATTTGTTGAAAAGTTTCATTAGCTTTATTTCTATAAACTCCACTGTTATATGAGTTTTACATATTCCTATGAAAGAATTAAAATGTCAAACATTCAAGAAAAGCTTATAAATTTAATAAAAACATTAATTATTTTATTAACAAACTGAGTTATAATTTCTCAAAAACGGTAACTTTTGCCCCATCTTCCAGGTTATATAAAAATTATAGGAGTGTAGCTATAGCAATGTGAACTTTCGAGTGATTTTCGTTAATTGTGTAATTAATATTTATTTATTAATCTTTTTCGTTTTATCTACATTAAAACTTATGCTGTGTTGCAATTGGAGTAGATCTCCACCAACTCCCTCCCAGACGACTCTCTGCCGGTCCTAGATTGCGAAGCTGGTCTAAGCAGAGTTGGTAAGACATGTGGAGAATTGAGTTGGTTGAGTTGAAATCAAAACTATTGGACCGATAAGTGATCGACAAATTTGAAACAGAAACAAATAGTTAAAATAAAAGTATCCACTTCGAACGTGTAGACAGCAGCTGAAAATCTATCATAATTTTGAACTACGCGTAAATCCGTGTCAAACAGTGAAAATTTTCGGGGAGAGAGTTAACGATTGCAGTGATCAAGGAATTTGAAGCGAAATGAGAGGACGAAAATGGTAACCCTGAGAAAGAACGACGCGTGGTGAAAGGAGAGAGAATGAGGCAGTAAAGAAGGAGAATAGTACCTCTTGTTTTCGAAGGTGATGATAGGGTTAATGGCTTTGGTAGTGACCGTCTTCATTCAGTATCGTGGAGAGATTTGATTGGTCCGTGAGTAACGAGTTGGTGACGGAAGATCTCCGGCTAGTCTTTGATTTTCTGCAACTGAAATGTGAGAGAGAGAGAGAGAGAGGTGGCTCGTCTCTCTTCAGTTTTAAGTGGCCAATAGAAGAGTGTGGCGTGGGTTGGTGTGGTGTTCAGTGAAGGCAGAAAGAGAGAGAGAGAGAGAGAGAAGGAAAGGGTGAGGCACGTCACATGCAAGGAACGAGATTGGCACGGATCCAATACGATAATTACAATTACAATTTTTAATTACGAGAAATGGCCAAGTTAGCATTTTTACATTATTATACATTTATATTATTAACCACTACAAAAATTAACAGCAAGAGGACCTAAATCAAGATTAACCAAATCTTTAACACAGTAGAAATTACAGTTATAATTTTTGGTAACATCAAGCCTTTGAATGTTTGATGTGCTACATCAAAATCACGTTATAAGGAAATTATCAATATTTTATTTATTTAAATAATATAAATATTTATAAATTAATTAAATATTATAATATTTTATATAAAAATTTTATTTATTAGATAATATTTATTAATATTAATAAATTAAGTAAGTAAATTATTTTCTTACTTAATTAAACTCGACGGCAACCGAAGTAAGTCACAGACAAACGAAGGAAGAAATAGTAATATGAATGGAGACTTTTGCTGGATGACTTATTGGACGGGTAGAGAAATGTGGGGCCCGGAAGAAAAGAGTGCTTAAAAGACAAGTGTTGCTGTTGCTTTTGTTTATCCACGAACGCCCCCCATGGTGCTGAATGATTGCCGTAACAATTGTGGTTAGTTTTGTTTGCATTAGGCCTCCTACCATTCGGCTATTTCCTATAAATCCACATAAAAATATCACAAGTATAAGTTGTTTTTAACGGGAAAAAAAAAATCTCAGTACACTGGTCAATTCTAAACTCTAGTTTAATTTTCATTAATTAACTCACTTTAATAAATTTTATATTCGGTCCGATAAATAACATTATATTTTCCTAATCATGTTAGACTTTCTAAATTTTACTATTATTTTGAGAAAAGTTACCAAAAACAATTTTCTCTTTAGATAAGACAGTCTAAAGTATATTATTATATTATATAATAATGCTCTTTGCTGCTTTTAATTATTTTGTTCTTACATTAATAATTTTCTAAATTTGGTATATTTATACTTTCAAGGGCAAGGTTGGTTATATCCCCATAATTTGATGTATCTTATCTAACGATACATTTGTAAGGGT
>JANLJB010000794.1:623-58358 GCA_026212285.1 Bursera cuneata
TTTAAAAAAATATAAAAATAATATATATATATATATATATATATATATATATATATATACATATATTTGTAACAAGGGGTTTTGTGATGATTAATAAAATATGTCGGGGTTTTGTGTGATTAATTAAACTTTTTTGGGACCTTTTATATTTTGTTAACTTTTGAATAAGACAAATAAGGATAAAAAAGTCTTAGAAAAGAATTTAAGGGTGTCTATGTTACTTTAGCCAAACTTTGTTGGTGTCTATGTTATTTTCTCAAATTTTAGAGGGAGTTTGTTAATTTGTCCAAACGTTGGGGGTGTCTATGTATTTGCCACAAAAAACCATTTTATAACCTTTTTTAATTAATTTATCTTTTTTTTAAATATTATAACTTTTTTTAATTTATTAACCTATTTTTAAAAATATTATAATCTTTTTTGAATTCCTTTATCTCTTTTTATATTTTATTTGATCTAATAATAATAATAATAAGATATATATATATATATATACACGTAAAATAAGATAAATTTATTAAAATATATAGATTCGTTGGCTTGCAAACGGAACTATTATAACGGGGGTTAGGTATTATTAAAAAAAAAAAGATGACGGTGTTACTTAAATCATATCGGTGCATTTTTTTTTTTTTTTTTTTAAGACACGGGCTGGCCCTAGAGTCCCTCGTGTCATAGTGTAGCTAGGATTCCGTGTAAAATCATTCAATTTTCTATAAGATTCTTAAATGCTCTCAATTTATTACCAAATGTACCTCACGATACTTAGTAAATAGCTCAAACGAAAAAAAACAAAAAAACAAAGAGATTTTTTTATGGAAAAAATAAGTTAATTATTGGTTCCCTAGGAGAGAGAAATATAATGAATACTGACTTAAAAATAAGAATACATATTTAATATAATTACAAACTTTTAGAATTTTATTCATGAATTGAGCATAAGCATCTTCAACTAATTACATATAAAAAGTGGATAATTTGAAAATTACTATTTTTGTCCTTTATGTAATTATTTCAAATTTATGACGAAAAATTATTTCACCCTAAAATTGTTTGTAGCGAGGTTCAATTTTTGAAATTAACAAATTACACAAAACATTTAAATTATTAAAATTAAAATATTATATGATTAATAAAGAAGTAATATTATAAATATAAAATTTATAATTTAACTTTATATTATAATTGATGTGATTTTATATGAATTATAAAATAAATACTAATAAATTTATCTCATATAATACTATATGAATACAAAATTATGAAATTCTTTCTCTTTATTTTCTCCTTCCCACTGTCTCAACCAAGAAGAAGATTTAAGAATAGTAGCTTAAGAAATAACAACTTTGACAACACCTTCACCACTACCATCAGCACAAATATAATAACCAAATGCAACAAGTAGCATCGAGATCAAGTCTAAAGGATGTTAATTCAATTGATTCAAAAATTAGGATTTATCATCATTTAAGATTAGAATTTTATATTAATTATATAGTAATAAGGGTAAAATTATCTTTTCAAACGTTAGGTAGTATTTTGAACTAATGGAATCATTACTTGATGAAAATTAGGAAACTTCAAAGAGATTTTTTATGAATTTGTCAAAATATTATTTTAAATGACTCCATTCCTTTTCTTTCTTTTTTTTTCATGAAGTGCTGGCAACGCAGCTCCAGGTCTTCCACCCTACTCTCCTACATAAACTACTGCAATCATGAAGAGATAACTTTAACTATATCATTTACAGTGAAACAGAATTAACCTGTCACTTAACAAAAATAACACAATGAAACAAATAAAATGTTTTCATGTATCATTTGCAAATGATTCCTATCAGGAATTGAGAAGCAGCTACAGCAGCATCTACACTGCAAAAAGCAGTTGGGGTCCCCTTAAAAGAATTCTTTCCTTACATGTGGGACATTGTATCTGTGGATTCAAGCAGAAGCTCCAACTCCCTCAACTCTTCAAAGAATTGATTGATCATGAATTATACAGCAGAGATATACATAATCTTATCACATAAACGAGGAGAACAAAAAAAATTATCTGGGCACTCGGGTGACAATATAGTGCCCTCTCTCAAGATCATATATCGTTTTTAACTGTGGTTTTCGCCATTGCAATACAAAAAGTGCCGCAAGAAAAGCTATTAACAATAAAGCAAAGAATGAGAAGTACGTGACTGACTCACTTCCTACAATCTGGTCCAGGTTCTCAGGTTCCAGTTCAAGGGGCTGCAACAGTGACTGGAAGATGAAAGCTCCAAGAGTCCAGTCAAGAGGAATGCCCTTATGATTTACAAACCCAATTCTGCAAAGCGATATTTTCTCATTAGAATTTTGAGGGAGAAATGACACCGGCGACTGATTTGAGAAAAATATAGGATAATTGAAGAATGTTTGCTTCACTTAGTCAACCTTTTAAGGTTTTACAATTAACTCATAACATAGGTTAACCCCACATCTCAGGCATAAAAGTTCTATTACTATATATGCAAACCTAAAGTTATATACCATGTTTCATAAATTCTTTAAATATGAAATAAGATTGTAGTTAATGAAAAGTGTAGTGTGTTACCCCTACCAGTTCTTATACACCTCCATCAATGTGTATTTCCAAACAATTTCATGCTCAGTTACACTAGGGCTGTAATCCCAGTAGTTTCAGACTTGACAAAGCCTAGGGCCTTTGCTAATTACATCTCTTT
Source organism: Bursera cuneata (assembly GCA_026212285.1). Classification (NCBI taxonomy): domain Eukaryota; kingdom Viridiplantae; phylum Streptophyta; class Magnoliopsida; order Sapindales; family Burseraceae; genus Bursera; species Bursera cuneata. Next base: position 3,337 of record JANLJB010000794.1, read on the forward strand.
CTNCCCAACTCTACAGATTACTCCCATCCTTCTAGGCCTATTTTTGTTCTTTTCAGATAACATTGTTCTCCTTTGACACAACTCCTCCTAACAAGCATTCCTGATATCATAATCAACTGGCACCACCTCCTGTCAATTACGTTTTGTTTCTTCTAACATCTATCCTCAAAATCAACTGAATGACTGATGATAAACATCCAGTGTAAAAAAAAAATAGGAGGAAAAAAAAAACGCAAAGAAAGGGTAATATAAAAATGGGAGCTTCACTGAGATACACTATAGTTACTAAAAATGGGAGCTTCACTGAGATACACTGTAGTTAAAATGAACGCAGCAGAAAATGCTTTCATGCCTATTCACAACGAGGGCAGAATTACCTTTTATCATGCATTGAGATTCCAAGACTGTCACGCAACAGTGCAACTGTATATGCAGAAACAAAACAATATCTCAACAAATCGAAATCATCAACAGTACCATCTTCACTTTTCAGTTTATCCCAATCACTTTCACAGTAATGTCGCCCAAATGCCTCCATTTCAAACAAAGAAGTCCTCGGAAGCAGCCCAAACAACTGTAGAAGGTTGAATAATTAAAGGAAAAAAAAAAGCAACTTAGTTAACAAACCAGAAGGAAAGAAAACTGAATCTGTGAAGTCTGATATTAACTAAAAGTAACTAATATCCAAGAGCAAGTTGAACTTTTATGCAATCAATCAACATATGGTTAAATGTAACATTAATGTTTCCTTCTTGATTCAATCAGGTTAAGGGTCACTTCAGGGGCTATTACATTTGTTGACCTATAGAAGTCATTATCAAACTGCAATCAAATACTTCTAGAAAGCCAATTCAGTTGTGCAACAAGTTCTTTTATTTTCCAATTTGCTAAGAATTTAATTCAGAGCGTTCGTGTTTACAGAGACCACAAGAGTATTTTAAATACTGCATAGGCAGAGGAGGGTTACTAAAGTTTGGGTAGAACTTAGGCTCAATTTTTTGGATAGCTTAGCATCCAGAAGTATGGCTAGAAGCCTAGAACTACTAAGTAACCGTTTCGTTTTTTTGTTGCTCAAATTCAAAATATCTAGATTTGAAATTATGATATTCCATCGGATATGACTCAAAGGTAAATCCATTTAAGTTTTTCTTTTGTTCAGCTATTCAAGTTAGGATTTATTCTTTGGAATGGGGAAAGGATTTCTAGTCTCAAGCAGATTTAGGCTGTGTTCGTCTATGAATTTTATGTTTTTGTTTTATAAAAGATTTGATATTCATGTAAGGATATGTGATTGATATTGAATTTTAAAAATGACTTGTGATTGATATTGAATCTGAAATGCATTGGAAAATGTACATAACAGAAAATGCTTTTTGTTTGGGAGAAATTAGCTAATGCAAAGAGAGATTCACAGTTGCCAAATACATTACAAAAAATGTACATAACAGAAAATGCTTTTTGTAACTAAAGTTATGTAAATCCGAGTTACTGACAATTGAATTCCATCTAATGTATAGTTTACAAACCTCAGAAGTAAAGACGAAATTTTCTGGTGACCCAGTCTTGTCCAGTAACCCCGAAAAGAAGGATGAAATAAGTTGACAAGGTGGACGCAAGCATTTATCTGAACAGGTAATTAAGAAATATCACTGAATGAATACAGCTTTCTAAAGCACTTAAAAGATGTATTTCTCACTGGAGAATAACACAAACTAAGAAGATAAAAATTCTAAAATTAAAAATTCATACAAACACAAGACCATAAGTTCAAACTGAAAAGACAAGCATTTACATAATGCAACATTTGTGATTAAGGCAAGGACATAAATAGAAGAATGATCCATTTCAGTCCCCACTTGATTTGGCCCAAGCAAGCACCAAACTAATCTGCCCATGCAAGTCCAAGGCAACCATGAAACATACACAATCCATCCAAATGAAGATTCAAACTTACAAGGAAGCCCATCCTGAATTGGATCCAAGCCTCCTTTGTTTTCATTGTCTAATTTGCTATTTAGGACCCATTTTGTTGTTTTAGATGGCTCATATGGTTGTAACATCATTACTAGACTTTGATGCATTTGTAAGGGCCTGGTCTAGCCCATATAAAGTGCTTTGATGATTTGTCTGCTTAGGTAGCCTTATTTTGTCTAGGTGGCCGCCAAATCACTTGTTTTCTTTTAGTATGTTATTGAACATTTTGGGAAGATTAGCTATTGTTGAATATTGAAGAAAGTTTGTGAGAGTTTTCTCTCTTGTGAAATTCATTGATCTTTATCCAAACTAGGTTAGTTTGGTGGTGATCAAGCTCAAGTGGGTGAATTCTTCCTTTAAACTTGACTAGTTATCTTTTTCCATGTTCTTTGTTTCTCTTGAATGTGTTTTTGTTGCTTATATCCGAATCTGTCCAAGGGTGATTTGAGGTGAATTTTTGGATCTTTGAAAGTGTGTTAAGGAGTTTTACTTGCTGTTTTTGCTAGTAGACAGTAGTGGGAGAGTTGTTTATGTGTATCTCTTAGAGTGAAGATCTCATTCTTGGCTGATTTTGCTCATTCAAGTTTGTGGGCTGTTTTCTTTCATCTTTGGGGTGAGATAGGTTGAAACCGATCAAAGAACCACTTTAACAAAATCAGTCTCCTATGCCCAATGATTTCACTAATAAATATGATTGATGATAACATGTAACCTATCCCACTACATTCAAATTGAACGTCTAAATTGAGCATCTATCTAAATGACCATAAATGTAAGAGAATTGAGTAAAATAAGATGCCACCTAGGCAGGTAAGGAATGATGGATCAGGGCCTTGCTTCAAAACCACAAAAACCTATTATCCTTATTTCATTTATCGAAGAAGAACAACCCCTTCAATTAGTGAATTCAAATTTCTTTAAACATTTTCAATTATTTAAAATCCACGGTTAATGCCATAAATTAGAAAGCATAGCATCAATATTTTCTACATTTTTTAAGCTTTCCATCTTTCTCTAAGCACATTGTCAATAATTTCTATGATGCACTTAACAAAAGATATTTAAAACCAAATTGATCACATCTCATCACAAAATATTTAAATCTGAGTAACTGATACCATCAATATTGTCATTGACAGATAGCAATTTACTTAACATGCATTAAAATTCTTATCTATAGAATGAAAATTGCTCCAACCTGGTTTTCATTTAACTCAAAGAACCTAACCAAACCCAGAAATTCAGAATGGTGGAGTTCTGTTTTAAGCTTTTTTCAATTAGTCCTGGTTTGGAATTTAGCAGAACCGCCTTGTTGATATAAACCTTGGTTTAGGGGCCACTGTCAACCAAATCAACAAATACTTCAAACAAGAAAGATACACATAAGCTCTAAGTTGGATTATAGGACAGATCACAACAATGTACTACGCATCTTCTTCAACATAGTTGAGCACACCATTATCCTTGATACAGTTGTCTAACCCTAAGTCCTCTTTGATGTAAACTCCAACGTCTCCCTCCCAAACCTTATCTAACACTCTCAGGCGCAAGGCCTGTCATCAATCCAACTGGGATTCTCTTATATTATATATTAATATCTAGATTTTTCAAAGACCATGTAAAAAGTAGAAATTCAACGGGTGATTTCAACTCCCGAACTTGAGAATTTCATTAACAAGCCTAAGATTAGAGCAATGGAATATGTTTTTTTTATTTTTTTAGTTTGACCTGTTCCATAACTAATTTTGATATCAAAAATCAATGTGTATGCCTAAGATGTCCAAGTAGTTGAGAATTACAAGATCTGTAATTTTTATTCTTCTCCTCTCCTGAATACGTAAGGAACCCTGAATGATTCTGTTAAACAGAAGGCCCAAGATGCTGCTAGTTGCAATATTCTCAAAATTCCATAATAGCCAAGGCTACTCTCCAGAAGACTCACCAAACTAGAAGCTTAGAAGTTAAACACAATGGCTTTGCCTATCACAACCAGAAAATTAAAACTAAAATATTGAAACAAAAGGTTTATAATGATTCAAGACTCCTCCTTGTAACCTTTAAAGTCAGTTAATTGTCTCTAAGAGTTTGTTTTATCTTATAAAAATGCATTTGAAAATGAAGTTGATTGCCAATGATATAGTGGATTTTATATTTTGGAACTGTTTAAATGGTTTGGCAATTATTTCAGAAGTTAGAATTCAAGTCGTACCATAAATTTGAAACTCAAATCAGGAAATTCATACATTTGAAATAGCGCAGCGTTGGAAATTAAAATTTAGTACTTATCAAGATGAAATCAAATTTTATCACAGTAATTCTGTCAATCCAAAAGTTACCAAAGATACTTTAATTATGAGGCTTCCTATAAGCTTTAAATTTATGAATCTTTTCTTGTAGACACGATCTACAAATGGGAAATGTTACAAAAAATAGTTTAATTATAAGGCCTCCGACAGGCTTTTAATTTATGTATCCTTTCTTGTAGACACAAGATCACCAAATTGGAAATGTTAAAAAGAACAAACTATAAGATATCAGCTAAGATAAAAGGAAATCAAAAGCAGATGGTACCTTGTCTCCCTAGTAAAAAGAGGTGAAAAGAAACAAAATTAGATAACGGCAACAGCATCAGGTAAAAGAAGATGAAAAAGAGATGGTACCTTGTCTTCTCTTCAACAAAGTCAAAGCTTCAAATCTGCAAGCAGAAAAGTTTCCAGTAGCATGAGGCATCAGAAGTTTCCTGTCACTTGCATTCAATGTCAGCTCATAGCCTTTGGGGATACAAGGGGTATTAGCAATTCCCTTGCTGGATCTTGAAACTACATAAAATCAGAAGTGGTTCAATCACATAGTCAAATCTAAAGCATGATAGGCTTGTACGACATCTAAATGTCAACTAGATGCAAGAATTATGCATGTGTCACATTAAATTTCCAAGACACCTTTAATATTTAAAAAAATCCTCGAACAAGTTCTTCGTTTTATAAAAATCAAAATAGTCCAAAAAATAAACACAACATGCCACCTTTTATATTTTTTTTACGGAATACAATAAAATTTAAGGGTGAATACAACAATAGAATTTTAGGGTAAAATTTTTCAAACCTCCCCTAACGTTTATAGAAATCCCATACAATCACTTATGGCTTTGAAACTCCCACAAACCTTACCGTTAGTTTGTTAAATGGTTGATGAAAAGATGTGTACTGACAAAATTGCACTTATTATCTAAAGCATGTTTTCTTGTAAATGTCAAAATAATTTTGTATTAAAATCTGAGTATTAAATTAAATAAATAGATTATTAAAAAGAGATGGTCGTGTGGGATTTTGACAAACCAAACGAGAAGAATGAGAAATTTACCCATAATTAACAGGTGTTAACCAAAATTTCACTATAGAAGACAAAATTAACAATAATTCAGCACCTTCACTACAAAAACTACTTCAAACAAGACCTAAAAACTGATAAAATTAATAAACAACTACTACTCAACCGCCTTGACTAAAGAGAAAAGAAATCCCTTCAAATTGTTTTGTAATTGGTCCAAAAAGAAGGAAGTGTATCAACTCTTTTCCGTAGCATCTGCAAGTCCTCATCCTTAGTTTCTTTAAATATTCTTACATTTCAATGCATGCAAATAATCCATACCACAGCCAAAATACAACATTTCAAGAGGACAACATCTTTCTCTCCACCAACCAAAAACACAATGATAATAAATAATAAAACACAAGTCTCTGGTATGACCCGATAATATGTTAACCTCTACAAAAATATGGACCAAAGCTTTTTAAAGCTTCATAACAGTGAAGAAACAATTGAACAAAACATCCAGTTTTCTCTTTACACATAACAAAAAACAGTTTGGAGAAAAATTAACTCCAGACTAACTGGATTCCATCCCATCAAAAGTATTAACCTCATATAAACCAGTCAAGACATAAATTGACCCTTAAGTGATATAGGATAAATTAGGAATAAAATTAGGAGATTTTATTTAATTTTAGGGATTTAAGAAAATTAGAGAATTTTACGATTATTAGGGATTTTAACTTCCTAAATTAAGAGAATCCTAGTTGGAGTTATTTTCATAAATTAATAGTTTTTTATTTTTGTTTAGGAATTTTTTTACTATTTATAGTTGAGTTGTGATCATTATTTCCTAATGGGAATATATTTCCTCAGTAAATTGGGTTTCTAGACAATAAATGTCTTTATTATTTTATTTTTTAGACTTGGTGACAGTTATTGATTTTTATTCTTTTAATAAAAGATTATTTTCCCCCTGAATTTCACTCTATTACTTCTCCCCTTTCTTCTATTATTTCCCCCTTTGCTTCGCTATAATTTCCCATTTTTCTTATTTATTGATGAGGAAATTGAAGTAAGATATATTAGGAATAAAATTAGAGATTTCAAATATTAATAGATATTTTGACTACCTAAATTAGGAAGAATCCTAATTAGAATTATTTTCCTAAATTAATAATTTTCCATTTTCTTTCAAGAAGCAGTTGTTTAATAACTGCTGAGTTTTTTCTTCTTTGTTTGGGACAATAGAGGCTGTATTGGGTTTTGTTTTGCTTGTTTTTTGTGGTTCTATGATGTCCTTTTGCTGTTGTTTTTGTTATTGCTAAAGGACATCTTGTTATTTATTTTGTAAATATTTACATCTTCACTTAATACAATTTTTTTTTCCTATCAAAATATTATATATATATATATATATATATATATATATATGTGTGTGTGTGTGTGTGTGTGTATGTATCATTTAGGAATTGTTTTTATTATTTCTCTTTGAATTGAGATTAATTTCTATTTCCCAATAAAATTTATTTGTTGTAGGACAGCATATAAATATTATAGGATTATTTTAGTCATTTACTCTCTACTTACACCTCTATGGTTTCTTTTATTTCTTGATTAATTGGTGATAATTCCCCATCATTATCTTTTTAAGGGTTTTGACTTGTTAGAGACTTTGACGTAAAGTAGATACTTTATGTATTATTAGTATGTGATTTATAAAACCTTATGTCTTATTATTGTGTGAGTTGTAAAATAGATTCCTTAGATATAAGAGAGAATCTAGTGTGAGCTGTAAGATAAGGTATTAGTGACCTTTTAAAATTTTAATGCATCCCTTTTATTGCCGTCAAGAGATACTAATATCTTATATTATAGCTCACACTAAATTCTCTCTTATCTCTAAGGAATCTACTTCACAACTCACACACTAATAATACATAAAGAATTTACTTTATGTCCTATCACTCCCTAAAAAGAAAATTCTTAAATCAATTAAATAAAATAAGAATATGACTAAAATAACTTATGATACTAATCGTCATCCTACATCTCACTATTTCATAGTAAATTGTGCTTCTAAGCACTATAAATTAGTGTCTTTAATTGCTTTATTCCATATTAAATTTGGGTGTTAGTTGATTTTTATCTTTTTAATAAAAGATTTCTTTTGAATTTCCCTTCTTTTCTCTACTATGTTTTCCCCCATTTTTATTTGTTTGATTAAGGAACCATGTTCCCCATCAATTGGTATAAAGTTCCACATCAATAAATAAGAAAGAAGAGAAATTATAGCAAAGGAAAAAGGGGAAATAATAAAAGGGGAATAATAGAGTGAGATTGAGGGTGAAGACAATCTTTTATTAAAAAAAATTAAAAATCAATAACAACCATCAAGTCTGAAAATAAAACAACTAAAGACACTTAATTATAGTCTTGGAAACCCAATTTAACTATGAAATAGATTTACATTAGGAAATATAAATATAACCTTAACTCAACTAGAAATAATAAAAACAATTCTTAGACGAAAATAAAAGAACTATTGATTTAGGAAAATAACTTCAATTAAGGTTCCTTCTAATTAAGAAAGTCAAAATCCTTAATAATAATTAAAATCCCTAATTTTCTTAAATCCCTAATATTGAATAGAAATCTGTTATTTGATTCCTATTTATCCCACATCATTAAGAGGGGACTTTTACCTTACATATAAAATCAGCAGGCAGAAAATTACTCAAAAAGCATCATCTATCAGCCAAATAAAGATAGATTTGCAAGAAAAATATCCCGAGGATTCCAACCTCCAAACCTTTAGTTCTCTCTCATATCATCCAACAAAATATCCTCAATTAGAGAGAAAAGAGATGTTAACTCCTGACTTTGCTATCCCTTAAATTTCTAATGAAATGAAAATTCCACCCAAAGGAGTTATTAGAGAAAACCAACCAACTCTCAGTAGTGACACCTTTTGAGCTCTAAAAGGGATGATAGATTTTGGAAATAATGAATAAAACAACGTGTCAGCCCACCAACAATCCTCCCAAAACCAAAATCTACTTCCTCTTGCAACAACATCCTTCAAATGATTTGAGAAAACCTGATAGATTTGAGATATAGCTTTCCATGGACTACTTAGAAGCCTTATCATCAATGCCAGAATTCCATCCCTTTTCATGAACCCCATGAATACTTTTATCTCATTTCACAATTAATACAAATTTTAGAGTTTCTTATTTAAGAAGTAAAAGATAAAAAACCATAATAATTACAATATATATATCTATATATATATGTTGTATTTCAAAGCAAAATATATGAAATATTGCAATGCTTCCTTTTTTATTTTCCCTCTTTTTATAAGATCATAGAATTACCATAATACTTACAAATAAAAAATGCTTTAAGAAGTGGTAACAAAACAATAACAAGAATCATATTATATGTCCCAAATACTCTTCATGAGAATTACAAGTGTCATACAATACCTAAAACCATACATGCCATGAATGGAGAACCAAAATAATAAGAAAGATAATTACCAGTGTGAGACCATGCAACTCTGTAAGCAAGAAACATGTATAAAATTTTAACACTATAAGTATGATAGGATCAACTTTTAGCCAATGAATTTTATAAGAAATGCAACCTAAAACTTACAAGATGTGGACTTTGTGGAATTCTGCAACTCATGCAATGACTCCCAAGCAGCATCCTATCCAAAAACAATGAATGAAATTTCTGCGTCAGGGACCTTCTACTATAAGTCCAAAATGACCATATAACCTAAAAGCATATAAACAAAAAGAAGTGTACAACTAAAAACAGTGGAAGACCAAGGTCCAAGGAGAAAGGGAAAGACAACTATAGGCAATATTCTTTACAAACTTGAGCTTCAAATTTGCAAGTTTTCAATTGAAAGAATCGTTTTAACTCTCTAAGAGAAGATCACAACCCTTAGTTGACTGAATACACCAACAACAATAGATCTTAGTTGCAGGATTACTTTATCGTTAAGTCCTAAACATAATTCAAATGCAAAAAAAGCAATAAGAGAGAGCTAAAGCAGCATTGATAATTTACTGCTACAGTTGTATGAAGAGTTCAGCACCACAACATATTATAGCATAAAACTTGCTAGATCCCATATGAGCTAAAGGAAACTATAAAAGAAGAGTAATTCTACTAAAAAAACACTAATAATCACTAATTTGGCCTATGTAATACCAATTAAAGTTTTTCAAAGTACTCTAATACAGATTTAGATGGCTCTAATATTGTGGATTTAGAAATATGCTACAAAATTTGGGTCACTATAATTTTGAGTCTTTAAGCTTATCATGATTTTAATTCAAAATAAGTCATGGTATATTACAGATATTCCTCTAATAACTTCAATAAAGCTTAATCAAGAATACCATAAAGCCCAACAACATCTCAACCTCCTTGAAGGGGTGTTTCTTATGATCTTCTCAATTCTTGGTTAAATTGATAAATATAAACACGAGAGAAAATGAGAGAAAAATAGGCAAATAGAGAATAATAGAGAGAATTCAAGAAATGCCTTTTTACAAAGAATACTATATATTTAAATTGGGAGGGAATTCTAGGCTATACCTGTTGTGCATTTTTAGTCTGTTCTTACAGAGCTGATTGATATTTCTTTTGTATAGTTTTGTGTAAAGCTTGTCTTTTAACTTATGGACTACTTGACCTACTTTGTATGGCATTTCCTCTAATACAACTTAAAGTCAAAGTCAAAAATAATGGAGAAGTAGACAAACATGATTTGCTCAAATACTTACCTAAAGACAAGTATACTAAGACGGGGGAAGTGATATAAGGCCTAAAATGGAGATAGCCTAATTCCACCAGCAACCCCAATCATGGTAAAGAGCCATAACCTAATCCGAGAAGAAAGGTCCATACAAAAGAAGAATCTAGAAGAAAGTTTTAGATGTCAAATAAAAATAGTTAACTATTATAGGTCCAAGTCAGCAAAGTAGTTAAATATTTCCAGTCCATGTAGCAAAATAAGGTGTACTCAACCAATAGGAGCATTTCTCACCAAAGTACCGGTACATAAATACTAATTTTCAGGAATAAAAGTGATAATTTGGCATTCTCTATAAAAGGATGTCCTTTATAAAATTTTCTCTAATTTTCTTTGTTTGCCTATTTTTCTCACTTTCTCCCCTGTTCATATTCATCAAAATCAACCAAGAATGTTGAAGATCATTTGAAGTCCCCTTCACTCCTAACCCCAACCCTTCACTCAAAAAAAAAAAAAAAATCTAAAATAAGAAATGTAATAAAAAAGAGAACCGACCATAACAAATTAATAATTGTACCACCACTGTCGCAAAAATGCCACAATGTCTAGCACCATTCACATAGCACTACCCTTTCCAACAATTGCTAAGATGCCACTCTCCATAACAATTTACCTCATCCGCATCCAATCCAAAGTTCCATTAAGGAAACACATTTGTAAATTTGGAATGGCATACAAATTTACCTCAACACATCTCCTCATATACGCTAAAATAGATGGCAACTGCATGTTATAAGGCCTAAGAGCTAAGCACAAGATATAAATATGTACTTCAATATTCACCGCTCAGTTTCACGCGCATACCCCAAATGGCTAAATGTAGGGACATATTAGAAAGAGTAAGAGTTTGACACTAAATATGGTTACACGTTACAAGGGGTAAGAAATGGAAGATAGGACCACCGTGGTAAAAATATTGCTTCTCAAGTAAGCAATTGTCAACTTAAAGACTCAACCAACTCTTCCGAAAGCTTAAATTTGACTTTTACTTCTTAAAGAAGTACAAAAGGTGACTAACTATCACTGGAAAGAATTTCAAGATTCAATTATGAAGCTCTCTAATCAAAAGAATTAATATTTGTGGGTGTATAAGTAAAAAGAAAAAAAAAATATATAAATATATAGGTAACACCTGACCAAATTGTGGCAAGCTTTGTGTATTAAGATTGTAAGTAAATCCAGCAAATCTGATAGTTTGAAAAGCTTGTGTTGTTGCTGATTCTCTCCTAGCAAATGTAACCTGCAAATATTAGTTAAATGGCTCAAAATTCAACTAAGCACAAAATAAAATAAATAACAATAATCTGAAAAACAGACGCCAGACCAGAATATATTAGCCACGATTTCGCGTAAAATTTCACAAACATCTAGCTTTATCATTTATTCGAAGTTCATATGAATTTAAAAATGTTCCTTAGCATTTTAGAGGCACAAAATGTTATCCCGAAATAAGTATTTGTACTGCCCCACTGAAACAAAACAATTCAACCTATTTTTGCAAAAGATACTCGTCATTTAACCAAATTCCAAATGTTGCTGCATATAAGATAAGCAATATATAGATCCAATTTTTCCTACAGCATTTTTGTTCAAATATGACATTGCAAAAATTATTGAAAGATCTTTTATTGAATATAGTCTCATGATGGTTAATAAACAGTGGCTACATAATGCTTGCAATGAGTTATGTCTAAAATCTTCTAGTAGTGGCTAACTGTGTTCGTTTATGTTCTTCAAGGCCAAGTTGATTTTTCATAGCATTATTGAAACGTTTCCTATTTGGGATGCAGTCATTGTAAGACAAGGAATATTCTTTGCATCTGTAAATATCTTCATACTCTACTAATTTCCTTAGATTTGATTAATATCTATAGAATCTAAAATCAAAAAATATTTTTCATGTAAATCATTCTTTAATAGGCAAATTGATAATTTCTTGGGATAAAATTTTTGCCTGAAGAGTTTATATGAAAAGAAAAAGTACATGGGTTTCTCACTCATGCATAGGAACTCTTTCTTGGCAACTTGGACAACTTATAACAATGTTTGTCCCGCATCTCACTATGAAGATCGGGATCTTTTCTTTATAATTTATAAAAGAAAGAGGCTTTATAAAGCTTTCGTCTCAATTCATATTTAGTTTCAGTAGCATTCTGTCTAAAGTTCAGTTTATGTCTTGGTTGGTAGCTCATGGAAAGATCAATACAATTGATGTGATTCAAACTCAATTGCCAGGGATTTCCTATCTCCAAACAGGTTTGTTATGTATAGAAAGGAAACAGATAGTTTGAACCATTTGTTTCTTCATTGTTGTATAAATTTGAAGCTATGGTTTAAGATTTCCAGAGAGGCTGACATAGTTTTTTCATGAAGTTTTGTGTATCATTGTTTATTGAATAACACTATGCTTTTAGAGGAGGTGAGAGAGCTCTTGCCTGGTGGAGAATGAGCATGTGGAGCTTTTATGAGAAAGAGTTTGTAGTCTTGCTTTCTGATGACTTTGATTACAATGCAATTTAAGGGGATTTCTTTTTTTTCTTTATCAGAAACCAAAAGGATCGGGCAGCTATTGTATCTTAATTTTATGATCTCTGACACTTGTTTGAGGAAGTTTTTAATTGAAACTTTTGAATTTTATTGTTTTGGCCTTCTTTTGATGGACTAATGCTCCACATGTCTTAAATCTTTTTAACTTTAAACCTTAATTTCAGAACACTAACACATTTTTTTCATCCTGAACCATCTGATGGTGCAGAATAGGAAATAACATTTATTTAAACATTTAGCAGTTTTAGGAACAAAAATATTTTATCACTAGTTTAAGTTTCATTTATTTCCTAAAGTTGAATCATTATTTGGGTAGCATTTGATTGCTTATTTTAAGTAGATTCCTATTCCTATTTCCTTTTTTTTAATAATTTTCTATTTCTTCTTTTAGTTTGTTTTATTTATTGGTAGAATATTGATCATGGAAATCAGCTTTCTCCCCCTAACTCCACTTGTTTTCTCCCCTTTCTATTCTTCTAGATTATCTACCCTTTCTTCCTCTTTCTCAATCTTATTTTCTGCCCTACTGGTCTACATTATCCAGACACTCAAAACTCATAAATTGCTTCATTTTAGAACTTGCAGCAACACAGTCTTAGTTTCAAGGTACAAATTCTTTACTCTCCAAACATCTTTTGGCTTTTGAAATCAACTGAATTCAAAATCCACTTGTCCTTGAGCCCCCAAAACTTTTAATCTATAAGTTAACCATAGCCCTTATTTTTAGCAAAACCCAAACCCTAATTTAAATAAGCTCCAATCCACCATGAGACAACAAACAAAAACAAAAGTTTTCCTAATTTACCTTATCCAATTTCTAGAAACATATGCTTCTGACTATCCGCCCAACATCAAAACATCATATTTTATCTAATATATATCAAAAGACCCTTCAAAATCTTAACCCACATGCTATTGCCTTGCAATGTTGTTTCTGAAAAATGAATTTATAAAAAAAAAAAAAGACAAGATTGAATTTTGTACTTTCCAAACCAACAATGCATATAAAAAGTGTGTTGGAAATACTTTATTGAGAATAAGAATTAGAAAAAACCTAACACTAGTACCCAAAAAAAAAAATTGTGATTCCTAAAACCTGCTCTTTAAAAATTTATAAAAGGACTTTTAATAATCACAGAAAACCTTTGATAACATAGATTCTTCTGTGTCAATGATATCCGACGATCAACACACCCTAGTTTTTAGAGAATGAATTTTGTATTTTCTGAATCCTTTTTTTAAATTACTACCAGGCACTTTTTTATCCATCATTGATTTCAGAAACTGAAAACAAAATTTAAAAACAGTACCAAACGGCAACTAACTTATCCTGGTTGGCCTTTGCCAGTAAATGACAACTCAAAATACCAGCTCATTGGGCACAAACACTTACATACCTAAGATACACATATTGATGCAAACATTTAGATATGATCTGTGGAACAAAATACCAGCGGGTATAAGAATAAGGTCTCTCATACATGGCGATTCCAACAAGAATGCAATATATAAACAATATTATTAAGGGTGCATGGTTAATAAATAATCTCTAGGTGTTAACAACCAAACAAGTTAAACAATAAAAATAGCAATAACTATAAACTGAATTACTTATCCAGAAGAAATCTTTTACATACTTCTCCAAGATTTCAATTTTAAAAATAATGAGTTTCTTTTCGTAACTGATCAACCATGGGCTAATAATGCCATGAACAGATATGCAACAATGAAAAAGCAACTGCTTATCACATCCATACAGACATAAATTAATTAACTATAGCAAAGAAAACTTCAGAGATTGAGAAGAACCTGCAGAGAGGTCCCACCAAGTTCAACTGTTCCAATGGTTCCATTGGGTTCACCCCCTAAGGTTCCAAGTGCATAGTTTGTAGCGATCCAAGTATAAATACCTTTCTCTTGGCCTGCAACATGATAATATTGTATCATTAGATACTGGTGGGTCATGATAACTTAAAAGACAAATACTGACCTCCCAATTGGTAGAGAAACTTTTGGAGAACTAAGTAATATAAGTGAGCCATTGAGTATTGTCAGAGAGAAGGGGAGAAAACACTATGCTGTGGGAATAAAAAATGCCACAGAATTAAGCAAACAAGAAGTAAGAGTTAAGGCAAAAGATATGAGGATTTTTTCTTTCTTGGAAAGCATCATAGCATAGTTATATAAAGTTAGAAGCTTTGAGTGTGCTAACCACTTCTTTTTGCATTGTTCCTTTGGTAGCTTTTTATGAAACAAGTTTCTCAAGGAGTGCAATCTGTCTCTGGTAAGGCGAACAGAGGGCTACTGCAGCTGATAAGAGGAATTTTTTTTTTCTTTTTTTTTTTTTTTTTTTTTTTTTTTTTNAATTTTTTTTTTTTTTTTTTTTTTTTTTTTTTTTTTTTTGGAGAAAAGCATCATAGCATAGTTATATTATATAAACTTAGAAACTTTGAGAATGCTGACCAGTTCTTTTTGCCTTGTTCCTTTGCTAGCTTTTCATGAAACAAGTTTTCTCAAGGAGTTCAATCTGTCTCTGGTGGCACCTTTCTGTTGTTTCTTGGCTTTGTTAGAGAAACGTGAAGCTGTGGAAGGCAAACAGAAGGCTACTGGATTATGAAATTGGGAAGTCATGGCAATGTCTTGGGTATCATGGCTGGAGAGAATTAGGAGAATCTCTTAAGATATTGACGGATAAGATATGCCTACTTTGTGGGATAAAGTGAAATTTTGAGCTTCTCTTTGGACATCTATTACTTTGGAGTTTTGGGTAGATTCCTTCTACTTCATTAAACACAATTGTGAAGTTTCAATAGCCTAATTAGGGAAGGGTTTCTGGTAAAGTTTTTGCCCAGGAAGGTTTTAGTAATTTATTTCTTGAAATCTATGTTTACACTTTTTGTATAATTCATAGAATCCTATACAAGGACATCTTGTCCTTCTTTTTGTAGACAGTGTGCCTAACTTCGTATACTTCTTGTTCTAGTATAATCTATTTATTTCATAGGAAAGAAAAAATTAGGAAATAACAATAACTCATAGCAACATATAAAAAAACATGAAGCTTGTGATTGACCTAGTTTAACAAAACCTATGAAAACAGATAATGAGAATAAATCTAACATTGGCTTCTTCTAAAATGCAATTGTTTAGCATCCAAGAAAAACATAACAAGATTCACTAGCTTAATATTTTTCTCAATGACACATTGAATTTGATTCACATTTTTTCACCAAATGCTAGAACATAGAAGTAATGCTCTATATTGCCTGATATTTAAAAGATCAGAACCTTACTTTCAATTTTACAAAGGTGTATAAGCTAAAATAGACCTCCATGGACCTAACTAAACAGTATTACTTCTTCCACCTAACACATATTTATGCATTACCTACTTGAGATTCCCAAACAACAGCAAGTTTTATTTAAAACAAATTATTGAATACCAACAACCAATGTGCTAGTTTTCGATCCTCAATTTTCACCATAAACATGATCATCTAAGTAGATGATGGGATAAGCTGTAAACAACACGAAGCCACTGACTGGAATCCTGTCAGTCTTTAAACTAAAGGGAGTTCAAAAGTCATCAGGCTATGATAAATAAATGAAAACTCATTCAAAGTCAGAAACTCTACAAGGATCTGCACCCAAACTTATATTACCAACAATATATATATGTAACCTGAAGTTCAATTCTTTCATTAAAAAGTCTACAATTCAGAGAACTTGCAATTCAGAGAACTTGCACTAACATTCAAAGGTAAAAGTCCATGATTGCCAACACTAACCGCATACAAGCAATTCAAACACCAAACTGACTTTGAGTTAACTCATCATTCTATATATCAAAAGTCTTACATTTCGCATTACAAGTTAGCTAAACTTATTAGCCCTCTATAATTTCAAAATGAGATGCAAAAACAGCACAAACTAACAAACATACAGACCTTGAATGACGTGGGCCCACTGGTCCTTAAACGAAAAACCAGAAGCTCTCAGAACCCGTCTACACTTCTCCAGAACCTTCTCTTCGACCGCACCCCCATTGACCATCAACTGCACCCGAGTGCTGGCCCGCTCCTTCCTCGGTACTCTGTGTTTGGCAGCCTCAATCAAACCCTCAATGGCAAAGTCCAAATCCATATCCGCTCTTGCTGTGATCAAATCAATGAAGGGCATCTGTCCCTCGCCGAGGAACTTGAAGACACGGAGGCGGGGATCGGCGGGGCCGGCATCGATGACAATGCCGTAAAACTGGACTGAGGGGTCAGTGAATTTAGAGGATTGGTGGACTCTGCGGGCGGTGGCGAAGAGGTAGTAGAGAGAAGGGACGGTGAAGAGGAAGGCGAGGAGGATGAAGAGCTTGTTTCGGGTGGTGTTGGTGTTGGTGGTGGGATGGGGAGAGAAGGAGGAGCGCATGCGGGGGTGTAGCTGGGTACGGTGAGGGGGAATGTAGGGAGTGGAAACTCTAGACTGGAGATAGGAGAAGTCCATTGATGGATGGATTGACCGGAGAAGAAGAAGAAGAAGGAGAGAGAGACAGAGATTTTAGTTACATTTGATTTTGGTCTCTTCTCGACATCTGCTCTGTGGATCTTAATTCTTACCTCATGATTCTTGACAAAAGCAAGCTCAGAAAATATTTCAAAATTATAAAATCAATAAATCAATAAATTCCGAAAAAACACTGAAGTTGAGAGTTTTTTAAAAATTTGTTTTTATTTTCAAATAAATTTATTAATATATTTCAAACCAATATCAATCACATATCGTCTTTAAAATTTAAAATTATTCAAAAATAACACATATCTTCGCTTCATTTTAAAAATAAAAATATAAAATTCATAAACAAATATATTCCTTCATTTTTTAAATATTATATATTATATCCCTCGATTATAATCTTTTCTAAACAAATTATTAATTAGATGGTTACCCTTGAATTATGATTAAAGATTCCCCAAATTACAATCTATGGTTGTGACTAGATGAATAATGTTATTAAATTTATAAATAAAATATGTCCTATATTTTTAAAACTTTTATTAAAATTACTATACATATTTGCACAATCATATAATTATTTTCTGAAAATAAAAATTTAATAATTGAAAAATTATTTCCAAAGCTCCACAACATATTTTCACATAACTTAGAATTAAAAGTTCTTTTTGGGACCCTAAAGTTTGAGGAATTCCATGTCCCTCCCAAGAATGTTACACCTAACCAAACTCCCAACAGTTTTCAACACCATTTTGACATCATCCACCCCATTCCCATGAGCCAACTTCTTATACAAATAGCTCTCAAATGTCATGCGTTGCACGTATTCATCTCCACACATCTCCACCAGAGCTTCCCGAGCTGCATTGCTGCGATAAAACACTCTCTGCAACAAATCCAAGACCCTAAACGTGCTCAAGTACTTGTTATCCCACTCCCTCAAGTACTCCCTCTTCAAATCACCTTCATTCACCATCCTTTCTCCGCCCTCAGATGCCTTCACTATCGCTTCTCCGCACATCCTTCCAGATTTCGCAGCGAAGTATATGCCTTCACCTGTAGGGACGTAGCCGAAAGGGCAAATTCAATCAATGATAAAATTTAAAACTCCCTATAAAATACACACAAAAATACTCATCAAAGTACCCAAGTTTCAAAACACTTAAGGGTGTTTTTGTTAAATATTAAACATATAGGGGTTTTTTGGATATATTTTCTTTTGACATCCGGGAGGGACAATTTTATGTAGCTCCGTCTATATTATCACCTGAACATTTCGTCACGTACCCTGCAGCATCCCCCACCAAAGCAACACGTCCCAGTACCCGTACAGGGCGAGGGTGCTCCGGTATTGGATGAGCCTCCACTTTGATCACTTCCCCGCCGTTGATCTTCCTCTTAACTCTCTCTCGTATCCCTCTCTGGTACATCTTGATGTCCTGCTTCGCGCACACCGTGCCCGTCCCGACGGCTACGTGGTCGCATTTCGGGAAAACCCACGCGTAGAAATCGGGGGAGACGTCGTTTCCCACGTACATCTCGGCGAGATCTTTGTAGTACTCCATTTTCTCGTCCGGTAACTTGATTCTCTCTTGAAACGCGATTGCGCAAGCGTAGTTCCCGGCTTTTATCGACTTTGCGACGCGGCTGTTGGCCCCGTCTGCGCCGATAACGACGTCGACGGCGAGGGAGCGTCGGCAGTTGTCAATCAGGTGGTGGATGATGTAGGGAGAATTGGAGGAGGTGGGGATGTCGATACCGGTGACGAGAGCGTGGAGGAGTTGCGCGCCGTGTGATTGAGCGCGGGAGCGGAGGAAGGAGTCGAGGACTTCGCGGCGGAGCATGGGGATGGACTCGTGAGGGCGGAGGGTTTTGGAACCGAAATCTACGGTCAAGTTAGAGGGAGAGATGATCTTCATTTTGGTGACACGGCGATCGACGAGGTGGATAGGGATGGAGAACTCGTCCAACATACACAAAGGGATGGCGCCGCCGCAGGGCTTGGCGGAAGAAGGGCAACGTTCAAAGAGGAAAGTCTCAACGCCGCCTGCAGCAAGAGCCTCGGCAGCGGAGGATCCAGCTGGGCCACCGCCAATTACGGCGGCGCGTAGCTTGCGGCCGGGGAGGGGGGAGCTGGTGATGGAGGCTGTGATGGTGAAAGGGAGAGGGAGATGGTGGGATGATTTGTTTTGTGTTTTGTTTAAGAGAGAAGAGAAGATGGTGGCGTGAGAGTAAGAGAGTGAAGAGGCCATCGGAATTGGAAGCACCTTGAGTTGATGTTTGAAATGAAAGTGCTTTGAGAGAGGTTAAGTTGAAAATGTGTTGAAACGGGAAAGTGATGGATGGGTATGGATATTAAAATCTTTCATTTTTATTCTTTACATTTCCCTTTTCGAGGCATTTTCACCCATTGCTATGGTTGATTTTAGGTCTTCTATTCATCGCCCTTATATAATGGCACGTTAATTTATATAATTTATTTAATCATTTTTATCTTTTAGGACGAAAATAGTTTTTGGGCTGATGAACTGTTGCTAGGCTGCTTGTGGTGAACGAATCTGCTGCTGCAAGAGAGAGAGAAGGACTTGCTGCTATGCTGCTGTTGCTTGGAATTTCGGATTGGAACAATGACTGGATTTGCTGATACTGGTGAGTGGAGATGTTACTGTTGGGCTGCTGCTGCTTGGTATTTCTGCTGGTGACGGCACTACTGCTAGTGACTGTTGCTGGTGAACGGAGTTGCTGCTGGTGAACTGGAAGCTTGTCACGACTGGAGTTCTTTCTTGGCTGGAAGTTCTCTCACGGTGGAGACAACCTGCTAGTGGTGGCTGGAATTTTTTAAGTGGTGAAACTTGAATTCGTGCCGGAAAATCCGAGACACGCTGGAATCGACAAACTGAAATAGGGACGGTCGGACCGACAATGATCCGTGACCGTCCTGCAATCCTCGATGATTGGACCGCAGGGGTGAAGGATATTTTTGTAAATAGTTAAACAAATTACACAGCGGTTATTACATGTTAAATGACCTATATAATTTGAGTTTTTTCTTATAATTATTTTAGAGAAATCATACCTGAAAAAAGCTTATAAACCTTCTCGACTAGTGCGAAGCCCATGTTGTACAGTTATATTATTTAATATTATTTTTTATTTTTTTATAATTTTATAAATTTTTAAAAAATATTTTTTTATAAGAATTGTAATTATCATTGATATTTTGGTGTAAAAATTTTTGATTTTTTTATCTCTTTAAGAGAGATTTAATCACGAGAAATTATATACAGTATGTGTCCAAGACATGTCTACAAGTAGGAACACACAATATACCTTTAATATTATTTATCAAATAAATTAAACCTTTTAAAAAATGTGGTTCCTAAATTTCTAAATCCTGTTCTTTGGTATAGTTGTATGAATAACTTTATTCTGTAAAATGAATAGAAATTAGCTATTTTAACAAACTTGTATAATTTTTAAAACATAAAACTTCAAATTATTTTAGCAATATATTGTTAACTATTTATCAATAAAAATCATATCAAGACTAATGAGTTCATTATTTATACTGAAATTATGACACTCTTATATTTTATCTACTTAAATGCTTATTATTCAATCATCTCATAATTAAGATCTTTAAGTTCAGTTAGTATAAGACATTTTGATGATATACCGGTAAAGAATATAATTAATAACATTAAATTAATTTACAAATTATATTTTGGTATTCTAAAGTTGAAGGGCTAACGTAATATGTAGTACATTTAAATATCTAGTTTTTTATCACATCAAACTATTTCGCAATATTATTTTTTAGTGTCACTATTCTATCTAAATTAGTCTGATTTCGATCTAATTCAAAAGTTAATAAATGTTTTTATTTCAAAACTTGAGGAGACGAGGGTTTGATTTGATTTTTTTTTTTTTTTAAGTGAAGAGAAAAACTTAAAAGAGTTTAAATCATTTAAATATAAAAATTTATAACATTGACATATATTTGCAACGGAGTATATACATTTCTAATATGAGATATTTGTTATTGAAATAACTAAATAATCAATAAGTTATAGATGAAGTTCGAAACATACAAAAAAAACAAATCACAAAGTATAATAAAAACTAAGGTAAGCCACTTAATTATTTATGACATGACAATGAAATATAATAATCTATAATTTTTATAATATTTGCTTAATTGAATAAATTTGATAAAAAGAAAGCTACCTCTGGAAAGAAAATAAATAGTCTTGGAAATGTTACTTGCAACGAAGTATATACACTTCTAATATGAAAATTTGTTACTCAAACAACTAAATAATCAATAAGTTAGAGATAAAGTTTGAAATGCATAGAAAGACAAACTACAAATTATAATAAAGACTAAAGAAAGCCACCCAATTAAATTCATGACATGATAATGAAATATAATAATATATAAATTTTATAATATTTGGTTAATTGAATGAAATTAATAAAAGCAGTGCTACCTCTTGAAAGAAGATGAACGGAGCCTTAGAAATGTTACTTGTAACGAAGCATAAACACTTCAAATCTGAGAATTTTGTTACCGAAACAACTAAATAATCAATAAGTTATAGATAAAGTTTGAAACGTACAGAAAACCAAATAACAAATCACAATAAAGACTAAGGAAAACCACTTAATTAAATTTATGACATGACAATTAAAAATAATAATCTATAAATTTTACAATATTTGGTTAATTGAATGAAATTGATAAAAGCAGAGCTACCTTTTGAAAGAAGATAAACGAAGCCCTAAAAATATCGATAGTAAAGCAAATTAAAATAATTAGAGATCATGCTATTGTTTATAAATCCTACCGCGAACAATAAATGTTGATCAGCTCAAAATTCTAAAAGAAAACACAAAAAGTATGTACATGAATTTCACTCATTGCTTATCACCAATAAATGTTGATCATTCAATTTGTTTAATAAGTGATTATTATTGATCCGTTCATTTTCGTATATTTTAATAGATAATAATAATTCTAGCATGGATCCATATTAAATGCATTTATTTTCAAGTAAAGCCTACTTGTCATCCTATATGTCGATTATATTGGGTTATGTTTTAAGATTATCCTACTTATCAAAAGTCAAAAGCCTAAAGAATTATATTTATCAACCTACATGTCAACTATACATGCTTATACTTCAGAATTATATAAATATAGAGATATAGATTATCTTGTCAAAAGCTAATGTATCTTATTAAATTTTAACTGAAATAATTAAAATATTAAGTTTTTAAAAAATCGTTAAAACTAATAAAAATAAAAAATCAAATTTTATTTAATAAATAAATTATTGAAAAGTTATTGATTACATTTTTTCATCCAACAATAGTTTTAAATTTATATTATTTTTTAACATTTAGTTTTTGGGTTTAAAATTTTAAGAGCATTTCAATTGAAATTTAACAAAAAAAATTATATTTTTGATCCAAATTAAAGGATTTTATTAAAATTTGATCCATTTTTTAAAAATTTAAACTCATGATCTATTGAGTAACAGACATATTATCTGTCACACACTATTCGAGATATTGTCATATGTCTCTGACATATCAAATATTGTATAATCAAACAAAAAATGATGACATCTAATTTTTTTAAAAATTGATCAAATTTTAAATGCCTCCCTAATTTAGGTATATTTTTATAATTTTTTCAAAAATAAATGTTCAATTTAACTAATATGGGAGATTTGTAAGATTTTTAAAACTATGAGATATCACAAAAATTTTAATAAAGTACAGGGGTTGCTGTGTGTAAATTATTTTTTATTTTATAAATTTCAACTTTTTAATGAGATGCTGTACGAATGGAAACAAGAGGTACAACAGATCCGGCCGCCGGCCGCCTTCTCTCAGTTTTTTTTTACTTTTCTTTTTGTTTTATAGTTTTATTTTGGGGGTATTTCATGGAAAACCCCAAAAGAATTTGAAAAAAAAGTTAAACATCCCACTGGATATTAAATTAATATTGACTTCCTTATACTATAGCATCATTATTTATTTTTAACGATACTATAGTAAAACTCAAGATAAATATCATAAACACCCCACTAATATATCCGAAATAACAAACTCATCCATTGATTATAAAATAAAATAAAGATTCCATTTTTTATAATTGTTTAAAACTAATTAACATTATAAAGGCATTCTCAATATTTTTTTTACTAAAATAATATAAAATATTAAAAAATTCATAAAAAAATAATAAATATATATTTCATACGCTAAATAATTTTAAAAATTTTAAAAATTTACTAAATAATTTATTAAAAATAAATAATTTACTAAATAATTGTAAAATAATTTTACTTACTAAAATAATTTAGTTTTTATTAAATTACTTATTAAAATTTACTTGCTTAATCTAAAATTATTTAATAAATGAAATATATTTTAATTACTAAATAATATTTATAAGTTTAAATAATTTACTAAATAAATTTAATAAAATAAATAAGTAAATACTTCGTTTTATAACGATTGGTGTTAACACTTGATACAAAAACTAGTTATCAAATCGATGGTTAATTTTTATTAAATAAATAAAATAATTGTAAGTAAGTGTTGCTACCTTATTCTTTAAAATATAAGTAAATAAATAATTTTTTTCAATCTCGAGGTGTTTTTAAATTAAATTAGATTCAATTTTTTAATTTATAATCGATTAATAAATTGATGAGTTGACAAACGTCCCACTTATCAGATGTGATCGAGTTAACAGATCAAATCATTTGATCATTGATTTTCTTACTATATAACTAGGGGTTGTTTGCCAATCATTGAGAGTAGACCAATAAAAACACGTCGAATAATCAAAATCTTATTTCAAAATATAATTAGTAAATGAAATATATTTTTATTATTTAAATTTACTAAAATTATTTAGTTTTTAGTAAATAATTTACTTAATTTATTAATATTATTTAGTAAATCAAACTTTACCATTCTAGGAAAAACGATATCACAATTATTTTATTAAAATTATTTAGTAAATTATTTAAATTTATAAAAGTTATTTAGTAAATGAAATATATTTTCTAATTAAAATATATTTCATCTATTAAATAATTTTAGTAAATTAAACAAGTAAATTTTTTAATAAATAATTTAATAAAAACTAAATAATTTTGATAAGTAAAATGATTTTGTTATTATTTAGTAAATTATTTAAATTTATAAAAATTATTTAGTTTATGAAATATATCGTTATTATTTTTATAAAATTTCATTAATTTTTAAATATTTTATATTAGTTTAATAAATAAAATATCGAGAATGCCTTTATAATATTAATTAGTTTCAAAATGATTATAAAAATTTTTATCTTTATATTATTTTATAATCAAGGGATGAGTTTGTTATTTCAGATATATCAAATAGGTGTTTATGATATTTATCTTGAGTTTTTACTGTAGTACCATTAAATATAACTAGCGGTGCTACAATATTGGAGGGTCTGTGTTAATTTCAATTCAGTGGAATGCAAGATAATAAAAAAATTTAACGGGGGAGTTGAGAGTTAATACCCCTATTGATCCTGCCGGCTTCTCTCTGTTTTTTATAACTTTTCTTTTTGTTTTATAGTTTTATTTTTAATTGCGTAACCTCTCCTACAGTTTAAAGAAGGATTAATTTCCCTTCAAAAAAATTGAAATATGTAAGACGTCCCCATCAAGCCTATTTATTAATAATACTAACAATTGAATAATCGGGGGCAAAGGAGTTTATGAGTTAAATAATTGTTTATTTGTTAGGACACTTGAAAGGGAATAGGTTTAGATTTTCGAAACCTTTATTTGACACTTTTTCTACCGGTCTAAATCTCTAGTGAATAAAAGGTAACAAAACAAAGAAAGTAATTTCATTTTCAGATTCGTTTTACAACTACAAATCTCCGGACTGCTTCTGAGTGATGGTATTGTAGTGACCAGCAAAACAAGTATTGAACTTACCAATATGAATAATATGATCATTTAAAACATCACAAGAAGAATATTGAATGTATACGAGTCAGACCGAAATTTACGAAGTCCATTTTCAAGCAGACTGATGCTTGAATCTCAATTAAATGCAGATTAGTGGTGCTGCTCTGTACATTTCAACTTCATCATCTGTACATCAAGTTACAGTCTATCACTGTATGACGAGGGCTATTAGACAATACTAAACACTTTTGTGAAGGATCACAAATGTAGCCAGAATCTACAGGATAAGTGCCTTCCAGAAGAAATTTATATTGAACCAAGTTTCACACCATCCGCATTTTCAATTACCAGAATCTAGTAAATCGTTGCCGGCAATGGTAATCGCAGGATGCATGCATCTGATATATGCCTCTCAGGTCATGACAATGATGAGTAAACTAGATCCTGTATGGAGAAAGGGTGACAAAAACCAAGCAAAGGGAGGCCTGACCAGGCTGAATCTGCAAGCAAGGAGTTGACAGCTTTTGTAGGGTTGTACAAGTCCCACCAGACATAATCTGAAGCGTTGTTGCAAGCCATCTCCACAGAAAGGCATCCAATCCTCGCACCATATGAACCAAACCCACAGCAAGCAGTCTTCACATCCTCAAATCCTGTATTTATGACCAAGAAGCACATTATGAAGATCACCGAGTTTAAATTAGAGTTCAATAAATATGTAGAGTATGAACTACTGATAGGATTCCTGCTTCCAAGGGTTAATCTCAGATGAATTCCACTGTTTTCTGGTACTTTGACATTAAGCATTGAGCATAATTGAAGAGGCATAGATTTTAAGACAATTTAAATTATGAAGCAAGATCTTATGTCAGACTTGGCAGATCTACCGAAAAACTGCTTTAACTAGGCATCTTTTTTATGCCAAGAAAAGTAGAGAATCTTTTATCAAATTTGTACTGCTGGAAAGTATTTTTAGGAACCAAGTTTTAAGTTCAAAACTGAAAATTTAAACTGCCAATGGTGCAGGACTAAAGACCACATGGCAAGCTTAGCATGTTTAAATTCACAGCAAACTAGAATGCTTTCTCCCTATTTTTGTAAAAGCAATAAGCACATGTATCCAGATTCCAAGCTTCTATAATTCTTCATTAAATAAGTCATGAAACCAAGAATTGGATTTAGGGGAAATTGCACATTGCATGCGTTAGACAATTGGTATGGCTACCATTTTTTGGTAATGGTTTAAAAATTACAAGGGTACACAGTCATTCCAAACTCCATTTTTCTCAGAACTTATCCGACATTTTTGTGGTGGTCCACAGACAAACTGAATCCTATTAGAAACATTGTAGTATAGATGCATTTCAAATGCTAACTAGAACCTGAGAGATTCTTCATCTCTATAGTTTTTTCCTTCAAAAGATTACTGTATTCAATACATTGTTTATTACTTCATTCAATACATAGACCATAATTATTTTGGCTAAGCAATTTGAGGAAGATAGCCAGTCAATGTTTGAAGGATAAGAGTAATTAGGACTATGAATTATTATCTTAATTTATGGTAATTGCATTTGCTTCTAATTTGAGCTGTTAGAGCCATAAAACAGGAGAATCAGATGGGTCTCACTTCTGTTAGGGGCACAAATTTCCATATAATTTATGGATTGCTCTAAATTAGACTCCTTAAATTTACATGTGTTGCAAGAGTTCGTACCGTAGAATTTTGGATTGTTTATCATCTCCATAATTCCTTGGTAGACGTCACAAAAGATCATCTGAGCATCAGGTAATGCAGAATTAAGTTCAACAATGTGCTCACCCAGCATTGTATTGTATTCCAAAACGAGCTCATTGACTTCCTCGACACAGACCCTTCCATCGTCAACTCCAGCAGTTGAGTTATGCCGCTCCCACACTATGCGTGGTGTGCATCCTAAAGGCAGTATTCCCATGCATATGATCTTCCTCACATTTGCTTCATACAGGTTCCTCATAGCATGCACCATCTGGTTTACCAAAATGCGAGTAAATGCTTGGCTAGTGTACTTGACCATTACTCCAGAGGAATTGCGGACAAGCAGATCAATGTAATCATCTTTGCCAAAAGATAGGTATAACATGGACGATTTAATTAAATTGTTTGCAATTTCCTCACCAAGTTGTAACTGCAAAAGCTGGAAGGTCTCGAAAACTTGCCGTAACTGTTGATTAAGAGACTGGTGGCTTTGGCTGCTAGGATTCATGATTGTCGCTTGAGCTGAACCATAATTCAAACCACTAAATAACCTTTCTATGGTTCCATTCTGGCTGTAGAATGGTGGAATATATGGCAAGCCTATTTTCTCAGCTGCAGTAACCATACAATTATCATATTAGCACAAAAAGGAGCAAACCTGATAGAGCCATGATTGACAGTACTAAACAAGACATATAAATCTTGTTCTTGTTTAAGGGAAATATACCATCACAAACCCTGTCCTGTAATTGCCAGGGAACACAGAAATTAAACTATATGCTTAAGACTTGCATTCCCAAAAATGAAAGGAAAATGGGAAAGAAAAAACACTGCTCGAATGATACACAGGTTGTCAGCCAAAAAAAAAAAGTGTCTTACAGTTCTTGATCAGGTAACAAATACGTTCTTTGTAAATTCATAAAGTAGTAGTAAGCAAGTTATCTGTTGGAAACTAGTCAAGTCAGATATAAGGGATTAAAACTAATGAACAAGCTAATGATGTATTTGTACTGGGGCTTAAAAGATTCCACAAAGTTGGTCAAGTGCTTGATTCCAAAGTTTCCATAGCATTGGCAAAGAACTAAGGACATTGGACAACCTCCAACTAATGAGATAAGTCTCATACTAGCACAAAACCATCATACTGAAATGAACACAATTCAAAAGGTCTTCTAGAAAGCTTCTTTCATAAACACATCCATGATCATATTTTGCAAAGAAATCAGAAATCATCTAGGCAATTGCTTAATGAATTGATAATTAAATGTTATGAAATAGATAAACAATCCTATGAGAGCCAATAAAGATGCATCAAGAAGTGTAGTTGCCACATCAACAAGCCACAAACAATTGATCAGCTTAGACCAGCCAAAAGCTTTCCCTCCCATATTTGAGTTGTATAAAGAGCATAAAAACACCAATGTATGATAGACAATCACGCACAATTGTAGAATTCTTACATTTTCTCACCAAACAAACACACTTATGATAAAATTAGTAAAGTAACCTTCAATTACCGCAACAAATAGAAGCATAAACTGCAATAAGATATTTCAAGAAGCAAAATCATATGAACGGCAAATAAAGAGAGAGAGAGAGAGAGAGAGAAGAGTACCAAGAAGATGAGGAAGAAGAGTGGAATCGGATCCATTACAAGGAATCAAAGATAGATTTCGGTGAAGAATAGGGTAAAACAGAGTGTTTTCTCCACAATCAACGGAGGAATCGCCCAGCACATACAATGCCGTCACGTCCGAACCGTCTCGAGACTCCTCCATGAACCGCTGTCCTCCTCCTCCTCCTACAACACTGCTCATAGTTCCCGCCAAAACAACCACCGCAACGACAAGAAGAGAAGTCCCTCTATTCATCGCTCTTGTTGTTTTTTTGTTTTGTGTTTAATTTGCTTTCGTTGCGCTGCCTTCTTTGCTTCTTGAATCATTTGGCGTTTTCTATATTTCAGTAGCGGGAACGGGAGGTTAGCATGTAGTAGTAGTAGTGATATTAGTGCGTGCTCAACTTTGAGTTTTCGGGTTGCATTAATTCGGGTCGGGTCGGATAAAACGCAGGAATGTTGTTGTTGCTCAGTACTTGGGCTTTAAACGGTATCGTATTTGTCGACTGACATTGAATTTTACAACGTTTTTTTATATGTAAATTTTTTAATTTTTGAATAAATAGAGAATCAAATTTTATTTTTTTTTAAAAGGAGTATTTGTACCTAAATTTTTCCTACACACACCCATTTACTAGATAAAATTTTCCTGAAATTAAAAAAATCTCATTCTTATCTATTATCAAATATAAATTATATGAAAAATCATTTTCTTAAAGCAATTGGATGATAAACATCTTCCAAAGCACCTCATTTTTCTTAAGGAATTGTTAGCAACAAGATATAAATAAATAAATAAACAACCTAGAAAATAAGTTTGATGCAGATAATGATTTATGAATGGTAACTTTCCGTATACTAGTCATATCAACGGTAGCTATATGAATAATAACCATATAAAAAAGTAACTATATGAACAGTTATCATGTGAACAATAATGAAAAACACAATTAAATTAGTGTCAAGGCATGCATAGAATTTAACATTGGCCTAAAAGCTAAATTCGCCGTCAGTGTAGCTAGGGTTATGACAGTTTGGTTAATTTCTAAGATACAATGACAAATTTCTTGAGCAAGTGCACTCCTTTGCAGAAAATTAGAACAATAGTACGAAGTTCAACGTCTCAGGTAAGCAAAGCAAAAGAATCAGAAGAATGAGAAGAACTTATTGAAGGTGTGATTGGAGCATTCCACCCTACCTTATTTATTGGAGATCTAGCCAAACTTCTAGAGTGATATCTCTTTCAATTTCACCAAAAAATCCGTCACCAACTAATAATAGTGGACTAAGTACATAGCCGCACATAACCCTCAAATAATACATGTTGAGTTGTGAATTTGACCAAGAATGTATGAAGCAATTAACTTTCATTTAGAACAAATAATATGAAATGTAACAACTCACTCCTACATAGTATGCTATTGTCGGTTTTGAGCCTAAGTCTATACGATTTTATTTTGGGCCTCTAAAGAGCCTCATACTAATAGGAGGAGGGTCTCTATATATGTAGCCTAATGACCTTCTCTATCAAAGTGATGTGAGATTATGAATTGAAACTATCATTCAACTTATTTATCTTAGCCATTTTTTCCTGTGCCTCATGACTGTTGGGTTTTAGGTGCCACAATCAAGTCTTTAATGGACTACACGTCCTCATGTGGGCTATCTGAGCCCATGGACCTGAGGGTTTATCTTAGCCCAAACTGTAGGCTATCTGCTTCACACCACAAGATAAAGCTAACTCTAATGCCACAATCAAGTCTTTATGTTAAAAAACGTGCTCTTAAGGCATGTGTTCATGTAAACAATCATTTTATTATTCAATGAAAGACATTTTATTAGTGAAACTATACTACATATAAAGTTTTGTTTATTGCTTCATTAAGTAAAATATCAAAGGTTTCATGACTCAGATAGAATAAATAATTATTTTTTTGAAGTTGTTTATATATGGAAGACATAATTTTTTATCGAGTCTAAACATTGCTCATAACTTATAAATATAAACTCGACATTTTATTTGGAAGTCTCAACCAGGTATGGTGGGTGTCAAACCATCGAAGCATTGTTTATACATGAGAGACATAATTTTTTATCAAGTCTAAACTTTGTTCACAACATGTAAGTATAATTAGACATTTTATTTAGATAAAGTTGATACATTTTAAACCTTAATTAGGAATAATGAGTCTCAAATCGTCAAAGCGTTGATTTTGGACAGAACCGCTTGTGCATCATATAATGCATTGAGTAAGACCAAATAAAATTTTAACTAAAACTTATTTTCAAATGCTAACAATGAACACATATCTATGTAACCTTTGAGTAGATTATTTAATTCATATATATGGCTAATCTCTGTAATTGGAATAGAGAGTGAGATCATGGACTTATTTATCAATATCTCAACTAGTTGGGAGGTTAAGTATACATATGCACGGGTATATTCATAGATATGAAATCACAATTCCTATTAGAGAAGGGAATGCTACCTTATGGAAATTCAATGGTTAGACAATTGGTCACATTGCACATCACTACCGAATGAGATCTTAGATTGGTTTATAAAGCAACTAAAAAATATATTTTGGGTGAAGAACGTTGTTATGAAGCACAAAAGAAAATTTGTGGGGTTAAGGATGCATGCATGAAACCTAAAAGCGGATAATATCTACCAAGTGTTACAATTGGTATCAAATCACACTCACTAACTGTAACAATTGGTATCAAATCACACTCAACTAAGTAGACACATTTTTTATAAAGAACGGTTGCATGAAGTCCAAAAGCAAATTCAAGAGGATGAAAGACTAGTGTGTGAAGTTCAAATTGAACAATATCTATATGGTTTGGGCTCGGGCATTACATTAACCTTTGCCAGTCCTCTTAAAATTGTTCTTGTTAATAAAATTTAATTCATAAATCAATTTACTATTAAGTAAAAAAAAATCTAATCAGTTGAATAGTGTTTTATCCTCTATACTTAGCTATACACCCTTCTCTTCTTCTCCTCCATCTAGTAACCTAATATATTGTAAACCTTAATTCTTTAAAATTACTTTTGAATCACAACCAATATAATTTTTACATGCTTCTAAGTTACGAAGAAATAAATCAATATTAGTGAATATTCAAATAAAAAAAAATTTGATTTCCTATAGGTTTGATAAAGTTAACTGAACAATTATTAATGACTAAGGAAACCCTTTTTGATGTCCTGATTTCAAGAAGCAAAAAACATTGAAGTGTTATTAGCTATAGCCCCTCATTGAGGTTTTTATTTATTTATTATTAATATCATTGCTAATAGTAATTGATATTTATATGGAAACTAAATTAACAAAATGGCTTTACCTATATCAAACATCGAAGATTAATTTGTACACACTTTCTCGGAGAGACTGGATTTTGATGGACCATTTGGGAAAATTGTAATTTTTATTTAATACAATAAAAGAGTAACTTTTTGAATTTTTACAAAAGGGATTTTTTTTTTCTAGGTGTCCTATTATGCATCAAGGGCCAAAAAGAAAACATAATTGATAGCCGTCAATTTAATTCTTATGTAATGGTTTACAAAGTTGGTAAGTTTGATATGAAAAATTTTATTTAACTTAGTTATCAACCGTTAAAAACTGCAGGGGAAGTATAAAATGGAATTCATCATTACTCAATAATCAAGAAGTCTATAAAGATAAATGTGTTATGCATCCATACAAACTCTTTTTTTTTTTTTGACAAGATCTAAAAACTGAAATAATTATAGTGCCTATAATAATTTGCCCAAATATTAAGCAATGGCAACCAAAAATACAGAAAAATGTATATACTTTTAGAAGTACTGCCACACATTAAAATCATAAATCTCCTGTGAACCGGGAGAACAAAGACTATTTTTGTTGGATATAGAAAGAGAGAACCATCACAATTAGCTCATCTATGAAACTACGCTGAAACACTAATGTAAAAGAAACTACAATCAGTTACCAAGCACATTGAAACATTCAAATTATAATCTGCTATATAATTATCAAAGAGAAAGGATGTCGGTGTCCAGAAGCATAAATTGTTATGATCAGCTTGTTATGCTTTCAGCTTGCCACTCATCCCACGTTTGTTGTGCCAAACACCACTCCTATCACCATTCACTGGGTTCTTCTTAGCAGCAACTGAACATTGATCAGTACGACCACCCTTACTACTCATATCTATGTGAAGCTTACGGCGCCTCATCCTGTTCTCCAATCGTATTCCTCTTAAAGCACGGGCTCTCCGCTCAATTTCCAAAGCTTGTGAGAAGTTCCAAATCCTGACAGTACCTTCCTCCCCACCACATACTATACGATCAGCACCAATGTCAATTGAGAACAAATTGCACTCAAACCCATGTAACATCCTCTGAGGTGGCTCCACATTAATAACTTTTAAAATCTTCCTCCCCAAAGTACGCCTGCTAGTCCTTAACAACTTTCTCACATCAATTAGTGCGACCTTTCCATCACTGGCAGCTGAGACAAGCCAAGGAAACTCAAATGCTATGGAATTAACAGATCCTGAGTGAGGAATCCATGTTGCAACTTGCAAAACATTAACTTCATTATAATCATTTATGATCTCAAACATGTGTATTGCCCCATCCTCACCTCCAGTAAAAAGAAAATCACCTGTATGGCTTCGAGCCAATGAGAAAATGTTACCAACATGAGCACCATGAATAACAGTCAGTATAGTACCACTATTAGTATCCCAAACATAAACATCAGAGCCTGATGTACTGGCAACTGTAGTGTCGTGAGGAGCAAGCCCATAAACCCAGTCACTATGCCTCAAGACTTTTAAGCATTTCAGTGAAGCTCGATCCCATACACGTACAGTCATGTCCCACGAACCACTGTATATCCACTTCAGATCCAGCACAAGTGATGTTATGGGTCCCTCGTGTTCCCAGAGACGAAACTCAGTGTTCTCTTTCTCTGAACCACTAAGGTCGAACAAATATGGGAGACCATCAGCTGCTTTCCAACAATGAATGAATCCATCAGTGCCCCCTGCAACCAAGAGTTTCCTATCTGCTGTAACCACTCTAATCGTGCAACCAAGGGGTCGTGATGAAGCAATCGACAACCCTTCTTCCAAGTCCCACATTCGGACAATCGAGTCATACCCAGAAGTAAATATAAGCTTTGCAGAAGCCAAAACAGAAACCGTGAGAACGGCTTCGGTATGACCATACAAAACATCAATGCTATACCTTCCCAGAAAAGTCTTACTCCTAAACTCTCTCTCCATAAACAGATCCTTCCATGACTTCTCATCCACAAACCTGGCATTCGATGAGGCAGAAACTATAGGAAGCCCCCACCTCTCACAATAAAATTCCTTCCAAGCATGATGTTCTGATGCTATCCTATATAAAATTTTCGACACACACGAAACTACACCTAGCTCTTTTGGATCAAGGCAGTTAAGAATTTCAGATATCAGTGCCGGGGGAAGGTCAGTTATTGACCGGTGAAAATTGGATACAACATCATTACAAGGTAACCTTTCTCTACCACAAGAACACAAAACTCCCTTCTTAGCAACACATTTCAAGGTGGGTTTTGTAGTTTCAAAAACTTCGCATTTGGGTTTATATAAGAAACTGCAACAGTTTGATTCAATATTCTCGGATTCGGTTTTGGAATTGAATTGAATCAAATCAGTTTGCTTTCGAAAACTATTCTCCACAGAAATTGCCAAATCCTCAGAAACTTCAGTGCCTTGTTGGCATTCAAATGCCATAAAAGAATCGTTATACCTAAACTAAAATTCAAGAACCGAAACCTAATTTCCTAAAAAACCCAAAACCCAGATCACAAAAGCCCTAAAAGCTATGAATCAATCCAAATCTAATTTGTTTAAAGATCTGAAAATGATTAATTAAAAAAAATGAAGAAAAAGATAAATTAAAAAAATGAAGAAATGTGATCCTGGAACGCAAAATTCAAGAAATAAAAACTTAGAACACTTGTGTGGGAAAGTTACCTGGGATGCTAGAGAAGGATCTTTGGAGAAGAAAATTTGAAGTGTTCGGTTGAGTTTTTCAGGATTGTATTGAAGGAAGAAGCGAGGAGAGACTCAAAGGAAAGGAAAAGGATCACTTGGTTCGAAGGTGGATTTCCACCGTTTAATTGTTAAGGAATCGGACGGTGGAGATGAGGGGAGCAAGACGTCATAGATTGGTACCAGCCGTAGGTGATCAATTCCTTTACTTTCGTAGGGAAATTCGTCGTCGCTTCACCGCTTTTAACCTTACATGTGGTTGACTGAAATGAAATCCTAATAGTTTTGAAAATTAACAAGAATTACCCTAAGGCTAAGACGGTGCTCATTTTTTTTTTTATCTGAAATCTGAATTTATCTTATTCTCAAGTTTCAAATATTTTTAATTCATTTTTTTTTTTTAGATTTAATATTGATTTTAAGATAATTTTATCTAGATAGAAAAAGCTAAAAATTTTATTTTTATTTGAATATAAATGTCTGAATCATTTATCGCTCGTCTAATTCTCTAAATTTCCATTATAAGATTTATTTACGAACAACTTGTATATAACCTAAGCTTTTTTATTTTAAACATTATTATTTAATGTTATGGTTCTTTAATTTTTTTAATATTACTTAATAGTCACTTAACTTATCTCTATATTTAATCCTTTTAAAAAAATAATTTCTTTACCTAATTATACACATTTAAAAAAAATCAAACTCATAATAAATATTGATACGTAAATGCTTTTATTATGTCAATTAAAATCACAATTGAAAATATACCTAAATGAAGATGTATGTGAAAAATAGAATACTATCAAAAATTATCCTAATGTTTTGATTTAATATGCTAATTTTAAGCGAAATCTGTGTTTATCGTTTTAATCAATATCACCCTTGAAGTTGTCAAAAAAAATGATCATCTAACATTTTTCATTAAAAATTAGGCTAATAGATTACGGTAATATATGAATTTCATATTAAACAATTAACATTCCAATTCTAATCAGTAAATTATTTTTTAAAATCAGTTAAAAAATTACAATTCAAAATCAATACATTAATTTTAAAAATCAATTAAAAAGTTACAAACTCAGCCACACAACCACCACCCAAAAAGGCTAGCCACCATCAACATCAATGAATCACTTAACTTTTCTTCGTTGAATTTCATTGAAGTGAACCGAACCCATTTCAACGTTTCCAAAAGTATTTCGAAATCGATTATATAGAGAAATTTTCAAAACAACAAATAAAAATTGTGAAGTTAAAACCCACGTCATATTACAATTCAATCTCGTATAAACGAGGTAAATTATAAGAAATAACCAAGTTTTAAGGATCCTTTTGAAAAAGAGCATCCCTCTTAATTTTTAGATTTTTTTTTTTTTAACTAAGTTCACCCTTTAGACCAAAATACTCTTATCTAATTATCTCCTTTCAACCCATTTTGAAATTCATCTCCTCTCTCACTTAAATACACTAAAGTTGGGTATGTGTTCTTGATTGAGAATTTGTTTTCATTTTATTTCAAGATTGTGAATGAATCTTCTACGATGATTACTAGTTGTGAATGATGATGAATGAGTAAATATGATTTGAATAGATTTTGTTTAGATTTTGATTTGAATGGGATTTAAGATTTAGGTTTGAATGTTTTGTTTAAGTGAAAGTATTGTTTGAAATTTGTTTGTGATGTACTATAAAGCTCAGTAGATTGATTTAGGTGGCTGAATATGATGAAATTGTTGGAAAAATGGAGATATTTTCTGGAGAAGACGATGACCCATTGGTCAATCATGCCTTGACAGTCTAACGAGTATGACAGTCCCGTTGATGGTCTAACGTGCTTACTGATCAATAGGCATAATAATTGGCCCTTTAACGGTCCAATGGGTGGATAGGCAGAATAGTTGGCTCTTTGATAGTCCAATGGGCAAGAAGCTAGTTGGCCTATGTCGATCCAACAGACAGGATAGTTGTCCGATGACGGGCTGATGGGCAGGATAGTTGGCCTCAATAGGCTGACAAGCCCGATGCTATAGAGCGAGTTTTCAAACCTAATAATGCAAAAACTCATTTTAAACCTCTGTTTTTCCTCACAAAATTTACCAAAATAATCCATCCTACACAATTTTAAATGATTTTCAAACTATTTTTCCTAAGCTTATTCATCTAAGCCAACTTTAAAGAATGAGAAAGTAAGAGCATGAAATTTAAGTAAGATAGTATAAAACAAGACCCAATGGTAGTTTGGTCGCATGTAAGGTTGGTTAAGGAAATCATAGAAAATGAAAGACCTGTTATTTTCTAAAAGGACCCTCAAAACTTGGTTATTTATGATAATTTCCCTATAATCAATTATTTCCTACCTGTAAATCCATTAATTTTTCAAAAAAAAAAAAAAAAAATGATAACTAACACATCAGATATAAGATAGCACCTAATGTTAGTCTTCAACAAAAATGGTAAGATAGCACCTAATGTGAGTCTTTAACAAAAATGGGAAGGCCTGCTTTGAATAAGAGGAGGGAAAAGGATGAGAGGTCTAAATAGGCAAGAACAATTACTGTCATATGTGGATTATGTAAGTTGCAAGGGCACAATCAAAGGAGATGTCTTGCCTTGGGTAGAAATGCAAAACAAAAAAGCAATTAGGTGAATTTCCACACCATCTTTTATGTATTATTCTACTGTTTTTTAAGCTATGAATGATTGTGAACCTTTGTTTGGTAGGAAACAACAAATGATTCAAATACAGAAGCTGGAAGCTCAATGCAACTTGAGATTGAGAGGACTGATGTTGCTGGTGGTTTACAAGTGGATGATTCACAAATTACTCAACTTGGTAATTGGGTTTGAAACCTATTAGTATGTTGTCAATGTTTTTTTGGAACTTATTTGGCAGATATAATCTAGGAGTTGGACCTTCTTTTGTGTTAATGGCCAACATAGTCTTTATATGTTTAAAAATTGTTCATGCATATAATGTTTGTATATGCTGCCCATAGCTACAGTACCATAAACATAGCCCTACCTTGAGGTGTGTCCATTATCACTGTAGAGTACAATTGAATTGAAATATATTAAAATATTTTACTAGCATTTGTTGTTATTACAATCTATGTGGATGGCCATGTTGTGACTGTTTGAATGATGTTTTTAAGGGATGGTAAATGATAATGCAGTGATTTTCTGGCAATTTGATTTTTGCCTAGTTGCTATAGATGTAGTTTGATTTTGGGGTATTTACTCTGACCCCCCAGTTAGATTTTAAGAAAACCTTAACTCCAGACTTTTGTTAAACTAACACTTATCATCTAAAAATTATCACTGTTTTCGTAAAAATTAACACTAACCCCTCAAAAATCTGGAGGATAATTGTTAGTTTAATAAAAGTCTGGAGTTAAGTGTTTTCTCAAAATTTAACTGGGAGGTCAATGTAATTTCTCCGTTTGATTTCTGGTAATTTAATTTTTGTCAATAAAAATTTATGGTAGGTGAAGTTTGAAGCTGTGATAGAGCTGTGAAAAATTAGTTGTGATAAATGATTTTTGGGTGTTTGATGATAGCTTGATAAGAAAAAAGAAATGATAAAAGAGAAGGTAGTTTACGTACTGACACAAAAAAAGGTTTCGACAAAAAGAATGAGGCTTTATTTTTGTCAAACGTTTTATTTAGTCAACTTTTTATTTATTTATATTTTATTTAACTACTAAGTCAATTAATATTATATTATTTCTTAATAAAATAAAATAGGGTTATTTTCATCTTTTCATACAAGTTTCACTTTTTAGTAATAGATCTATTAACAGAAACAAATTAAGATCGTCTCTAGGTTTCTTTCTGAAAGATATAGTTGAATTTTTACTTAGGATCTTATTTACCTCTTATGTTAATGGAAGCTAACAAAATTACATGGAAGGATAATGAAAGATGTATTTTCATAATAATAATAATAATAATAATTAGATGAAGGTATAGGCAGGTGAGCAACATATTTTTTATTTGTGTAATTATTTTTCTTATTTTATCATATTTATCAATTTTATTATATTCACAAATTAGTGAAAAATATATTCTAAAATTTAAGATAAAAATTTAGGATGAAAATATAATTTTTAAAAAGACCCATATTTCGTGAATACTCATCATAGATGGGGAGTCATATACAAAAGTAAGAAGAAATAATCAAAATGGAGAAAACAATTTGATATTTAATACGTTTAATTTTTTTTTTATTGTCTAATTGAGCTTGATAATAAAATATAGATTAATGTTTTTATCTGACAAACAGACATTGATAAAAATAATGTTATGTTTATAAAGTTGAGGTATAAAGTTTATATCTCGACTGATGTGGTAAGCGACATGATAATATAGTTAATTTTTTAATTTTATAATAAGATAAATATCATTAATTAAAAAATTATGGATATATAAATAATATAATAATGGTAAGTATTAAAAAATAAATAAAAATCTGAGATACAATCTTTGATTCTAAATTAAGATCTCTTGAAAACTTAAATACGACCGAAGAGAAAAAATATGCGGTTAGTGAAATTACTCATTAAAAATTTTTTTTTTGACTCTTGGGGTTGCCGGGAAATTGAATTTGAAGCTCACTGCTTCGACATTGGAATGCTCCACCTCCACCATCTTTTCCACCTAAACCCCAAGCCACCATTCCCAGTCACTTTCTTCACCGCCATTAAATTCTTCTTCTCCTTCACAACACCTTCTATCACACCATTTCTTCTAAAACAATGCAAATCCTCAACCCAAGTGTCCCTTATCCACCAACAAATACTCGTCCAAAACCTCACCAGAATCATCCCCATTTCCCTCCTTATTTCCTCCTACATTTCCCACAACTCTCCTTCCCACGCCTTATCCTGCCTTCACCGCCTTTCACCCTCCCCTTCCTCCGTCTCCTGCTGGAACGCCCTCATTCGCCGTGATGTTGCCCTTGGTCTACTTCACAATGCACTTCTTCTATTCCTCCAAATGATAACCCTCGGATGGCACCCTGACCACTACACCTTCCCCTTCGTCCTTAAGGCCTGTGGCGAGCTCCCCTCCTTCCGTTGTGGCTCTTCTATTCACGCTTTCATTTGTGTAAGTGGGTTTGATTCCAATGTCTTTGTTTGTAATGCGCTGGTGTCTATGTATGCCCGGTGTGGAACTTTGGATAATGCGCGTCAAATGTTTGATGAAATGTTTCAAAGGGGAACGTGTGATACTGTTTCGTGGAATACAATTGTGGCTGCTTATGTACAAAGTGGGGATGCAGAAAGTGGTTTAATGATGTTTAGTAGAATGACTGAAGATGTTAAAATTCGCGCGGATGTTATAAGTCTTGTCAACGTGCTTCCTGCGTGCGCGTCACGTCGGATGTTGTTGAGGGGTAAGCAGGTGCATGGTTATGCAGTGAGGAGAGGGTTGTTTGAAAATGTTTTTGTGGGAAACACTGTGGTGGATATGTATGCAAAGTGTGGAATGATGGAAGAGGCAAAGAAGGCTTTTGAAAGGATGAAGGTGAAGGATGTGGTTTCTTGGAACGCCATGGTTACGGGGTATTCTCAAATTGGTAGCTTTGAGGATGCTATTGGGCTCTTTGAGAAGATGAGGAAGGAGAAAATGGAACTGGATGTCGTGACGTGGAGTGCTGTGATTGCTGGATATGCACAGAGGGGACATGGTCACGAAGCATTGAATGTGTTTAGACAAATGCAGTCTTGTGGGTTGGAGCCAAATGTTGTTACTCTTATGTCACTTCTTTCAGCTTGTGCTTCTATTGGGGCATTGCTTCATGGGATGGAGATACATAATTATGCAATAAAATCTGTTCTGAGCTTAGACATAAGTGACACGGGGAGTAATCTCGCTATGATTAATGCTTTGATTGATATGTATGCTAAGTGCAAGAAAAGCAATGTGGCACGTGCCATGTTTGATGCAATTGAACCAAAGGATAGGGATGTGGTTGCCTGGACTGTCATGATTGGTGGTTATTCTCAGCATGGAGAAGCTAATGATGCATTAAAACTTTTTGCTCAGATGTTCCATCAAGATAAACCTATAAAGCCAAATGCTTTTACTATATCATGTGTTCTGATGGCTTCAGCTCGTTTATGTGCAATGAGATTTGGTAGACAAATTCATGCTTATGTGTTGCGGAATCTGTATGAATCAATGAATCCATTTGTGGCTAATTGCCTGATAGATATGTATTCAAAGTCCGGAGATATTGACGCTGCTAGAGTTGTATTTGATAACATGAAGCAAAGAAATGTTGTTTCGTGGACATCCCTAATGACAGGTTATGGCATGCATGGTCATGGTGATCAAGCTCTTTGGCTTGTTGATGAGATGAGGAAACAAGGTCTGGTGCCTGACGGTGTTTCGTCCCTTGTCGTGCTCTATGCTTGCAGCCATTCGGGTATGGTTGATCAGGGATTAAAACACTTTGATGGTATGAGCAAGGAGTTTGGTATTACTCCGGGACTAGATCACTACGCTTGCATTATTGACTTATTGGGTCGTGCTGGTCGCTTGGATGAAGCTATGAAACTTATTGAAGGTATGCCCATGAAACCGAGCCCTGTAATATGGATGGCATTGCTTAGCGGTTGTAGGATTCATGGTAATGTGGAACTTGGGGAATATGCTGCAAACCAATTGTTAGAATTGGAGTCAGAGAATGATGGATCATATACGTTGCTTTCAAACATATATGCAAATGCTGGACGTTGGAAAGATGTGGCCAGGATCAGATCATTGATGAAACATACTGGGATAAAGAAGAGGCCTGGTTGCAGTTGGATACAAGGAAGGGAAGGCACCACAACCTTTTTTGTGGGTGATTGGACTCATCCACAATCTAAACAAATATATGAGATCCTTGCAGACTTGATTCAACGCATCAAAGCAATGGGTTACATTCCAGAGACGAGCTTTGCACTCCATGACGTGGATGATGAAGAAAAAGGTGATCTTCTTTTTGAACATAGTGAAAAGTTGGCTCTTGCATATGGAATCCTAACAACAGCTTCAGGGGCGCCTATTCGAATTACAAAAAATTTACGCATCTGTGGTGATTGTCACACTGTCTTTACCTACATATCTATGATAATTGAACATGAAATTATCTTGAGAGACTCAAGCCGATTCCATCATTTCAAGGAAGGATCTTGCTCTTGCAGAGGCTACTGGTGATGTTGTAATGCTACATGTCCAGTTGAGTGATTTAATGTTTTCAAGTTTCTGAAATGTAAATTATTGTTATGTATTCTTATTCTGAAATTTTTGCAAATCGTTTGAAAATCTAAAAATTGAATTAGTTTACTTTTTCCTCGACCTTATCTTTCTGTTCCCAAAGATTTTATTTTGTTTGGTTTTAGGCTTTGCTGAACGTTGAAGTTGAAGATGGGGCATTTAAGGCCCGCACCAAGGATTGATACTGACTCATTTGTTCCTGTTTGAAAGAAGGAAAATCCTGGTCCC
Organism: Bursera cuneata; assembly: GCA_026212285.1. Classification (NCBI taxonomy): domain Eukaryota; kingdom Viridiplantae; phylum Streptophyta; class Magnoliopsida; order Sapindales; family Burseraceae; genus Bursera; species Bursera cuneata. The sequence goes on from JANLJB010000794.1 coordinate 45,375, forward strand.
ATCTGATGCCCCAGAGTGAGAATGTGGACTATATGCCTTGGCTAAAATGTTCATATCTGAGTTGCTGAGTTACCTAAGGAGGTTGAAGGAGAGCATGAAGAGACACGGGTTGCCAACTTGCCATTTGGTTGAAATTTTTGGAGTCAGTAAATGTAGTTCTTTTGAGTTAAACTGCATCAAGAGATAGATCTTGTTCTTGTAGATTCTAAGAACTCATACTTACACTCAGCAATATGCTCTGGATTTGACAGTTGTAAGCCATCCTTATTCTTTTCTACACTTGTGACTGCTTGTTCTTATTGTAGTTTTTTCCATTACCTATTATGTTGCGGCTTTCCAATTGTTTTTCATCAGGTGATATGCTCTTTCTGATGGGATTTCCTTTTCTGGTTTTTCCTAGGTGGTGGAGGAGCTTATTGAAGCCATTAAGATTCATATCAGTGCAGTGCTCACCTGTGGTGGGTTCCTTGTTATCATCTTAAACTTGCTATAAGCTGCTTTAAATGTTGTACAAGAGAGAAGGTGCCCTCCCTCTCTTCCTGATGCACAAAAAGAATTCAACGTTATTTCAAATAAACATAGTAATATCATTTACAATTAATTGAATCATGCAGCTACAGTATCACCCTTGGCACTGGTGATTCTCTAGGGCCTGATAGTCCAAGCGTGGAGATTGGCAAATTCATAGCCAAGGGAGGCGGGTCTCTGTCAGATAAAATTCCGTAATGAAAGCTCTCTCTCCTGGCTGCATGTTCCGCTGCTGGAGTTTTTACTGGTTAGTATCTGTTACTCCCAAAACATACTGCCTAAATGAATTTATCACAGATGATAGTATATCACTTCCTTTGACTAAAGTTATTTTCTGCTTTATTGATTCAGTGATTCTGTTTGCTGGTTGCCTTTTTGCAGTAGAGTCAGTCTTGTGGCCATTGCTAACAACAGAAAGAGATTTATTTTTTTTATTACTTTGCCAACCATGCTACTAGCATGTGGCCTTGATCAATTGGTGAAAAAAAATTAATATTGAAAAATCTGCTTTATGGATGGTGAAAAAGAATTGAGTAACATTGATAGCTACTTCCACTCCCAGTATGAATTTTCTCTGCTGAAATGATAAAAAATAGGTATAGTGTGAGTCAAGTTCTAGTTTTTTTGGATCATATCATCGATCAGAGTGAACATTGGCACCCTGAGTGAGCATATTGAAGATCAGAATTCTCTGTCTTATGATTCCATATATGATTGCTCTTTTTAATGCACATTTTAATAGGATTGGTCTATTTACTACCCAAAAAAGAGAGCTCTTTTCCTTCCTATGCCGTGTAGCCTATCTGAGGTTGGAAGCATGTATAATAAAGAAGGAATGTAATGATCCACGACAAGCTTTATAGTGGAATATATGGACAATCTTCGATGCTACACATGCAGCAAGTATGGTTCCATGAGAGCCCTTTTCTTTCTTCATCTAAATGTTTATTTTTTATGTTGAATATTTAAAATATTTTATATTGCATGGACCAGATCAAATGACATGTGGAGTTATAACATTGGAAACATAACTTTGCATTAGATAAAGGTTTGTGAATTGCTGTGAACTCATTAAAGTATAAGCAGATAACATCGAAGTCAGTTGTCTCTTATCATCGATGTTAGGGTTATTGGATTCTCAAATGGGTACAATGAGAAGAATAAAGTCTGTCCTTATTGTAGTTTTGGTCCAAATCTTTGTTAGTTTATGGGATTAGTTATGTTACTCATTTGAAAATCCAACTGCTGCCAAAACATGATAAAGTTAAAGAATAATTAAGTATCTTGCAAGTAATTAAAGAGTTTATGTATCACTGAACAATTGAAAACCATGATGTTTTTGAGACCTACATCAGTGCAAGAAATAGAGGAGAGAGAGCCCAATAACTTTGTATTTGCCCATTCTGGTGCTGGGAGTAACTTGGCGAAGGGCATTATACCAAGGGAGCTGATTTAGTCAATGCTGTTCTAGATATTGTTGGGAAGGAGGCTGAGGCTTGTGATTGCTTGCAAGGTAATAAAATAAATATAAAAATTATAATTTATGTTAATGGAATGGTTTTCCTATAGTCATTTATATTGGGTTTGTGTTAATTGGATCTGGAGTTGATATTGCATTTTGTGTGTTATTATGTGATTTTGCTGATTGGATGAATTTTGTTTTGTGGTTAGCTTGATATTTAGATTTTAGGTAGGTAGATATCCTCTTTTATGCATGTGTATTTGTTTATTTTGGAGAAATGAAAGTTTATTATGGCCCCCACCCGCGAATGTCTATTCTAATATATTGTCTATTTTTGGTCCTTGGACTCAGCTGAATGGTACTCACCTTGAACGCCTTGAACCTATAAGGTCTTGAGTTTGAGCGTGGGGGAACGCGTCTTAGGGATGGTGATACGTAATGCCCAAGAACAAAGCCGTGCGGGTCCAAGGACCAAAAGCGAACAATATGTTAGAATATACATTCACAGGTGGCGGCCACCTCTTGAGGCCTGCTGGCCCAAAGTGCCATACCTGGGTTATTACACATATCTTTCTGAGTTCGAGAATTAGGCAGAATTTTTCCCAGAAAACAGAGTTTAGATTGCTGCAGATTTTAACCAGTTTTTTTGGCTGGATCTTGCATGAAATTTGCACAGAAAACTATCATTAATTGACAGATTTGATGGATAGTGCCTGAAAATTGCAATGTGAACCGCGTAGGATCAAATGTGCTTTAACTGACATAAGTCTACCTTAATGTTTTGTATAATTTGCATATGGAAATATTTGCCCTTTTCAGCCTAAGGCAAGTGGGGGAGTCACACCAGATAATCAGACTTGGAAGCTTAATAAGTACATATATAACCTTTTTAGTATTGATCAGTTGGTGCATACTTATTTGTCAAGCATTTGAAGTAGGGCTGCTTCATGGTGTGGCAATAAGCTTGATGTTCCTTCATTTGATCTTTGTAAACATCGAATTCAGGAGTAAGAACAGGGAATTTATCATATATGTTGATGATTTGTGGAACTTAATATATTTTTGCTGCTAGTTTTAATTAGCCCGAAGGTGGGGACATGCTTCTGTTCATCTAACCCCTTATTTGTTTCTTTAAAAGTAGCATCAACTTACATAAAGTCATCAAGTAATTGATTCAATCATTAGATAATGAAAGGAGGTGTTTATAGTTGTTTGGTTACTGTGGTGCAGTTATTAGTAGTTACATTAATATTGTTGTGATCGATAATCTGCAGAAGAAAATATACACCTTTTTTTCTGCACTGTTCATGGAGACGTGTAGTCTTTGTGCTGTGGATCAAATCATCTATCAACTTGTATTGAAATTTTACAGTGAGATTGACAAAGGTTTAGAAAATTGAATTGCATGTGAAACACTTGGTTTTTCGGTAAATTAATGACTGGAAAATAGCTTGAAGATGAGGTATTGATGCACCTTTAATTTTAATTTCGCAAATCGTTGATCATGTTTATGCCTCGTTTACAAACCCTAAAAAATACTTTTAAAAACCCTTTGTTTCGGTTTTTGTTTTTTTGTTTTTGCAGCAGGTTGTTTCAGAAAACAAACTAGTGAAGCATTTGCAAAAGGACGTGGCCAGACTTTGAAGCAGAGCTCCATATGTGAGGATGAGAAAAATGAAGTAATTCTTCATACATCCAATAGCACACGACGAATTGATGATTGAAAGTGTAAGTTGCTTGCTCATGAATATAAAAATTACCTACAAAGAATTTGTATATTATTTACCTTGTATTATTTTACACTTAAATCATATTTATGATAGTGAAATTAAAATGTTTAAAAAAGAAAAAGAAAAAATAATCAAACCCAACAAATATTTATTATTTTAACTGTTTTGAATTAGGGTTTCATACTTTGAACATTGTTATTAGATCATATATATTTTTTACTTTGTTTGAAAATTTTAACAAAATAGGTTCTCGCATTTTGTTTTCGCAATTTATTATTATATAGATAATACGTGAAAATTGATATTTTTATGTAGGCAACAGAAGTCCAAGCTCATGGAATTATTGATATTATAGCTGTTGTATAAAAATAACAGTAATTTCACGCACATACACGATTATCAATTTTCTCCTTTTACTTTTTGATGCTTTAATATGATTTGTTTTTGGGATAATATCAAATAGTATCCTTATGTTTTGGTCTAATTTCAAGCAGAAAGCAAGTTTATTATTTTCATCAATTAAACCCTTAAGGTTTGCTTTTTTTAATCAACTGTTAATTTTAACATTTGAAAATACATATTTGTCCCTATTAAAATTTTTTTTCTTAATTTTAACACAAAAAAGAATAAATAAAAAATAAACAAATTATACTTCTGTAATAAATAAATTTCTACTTTTTGGATTTTTATTTTTTAAATTTTTTAAAATAAGGAAAAAAATTTTAGTTGGGGCAAATATGTATTTTTAAGGGTTAAAATTAACAGTTGATTAAAAAAAACAAATTTTAGGAGTTTAGTTGATGAAAATGATAAACTTGCTTTCTATTTGAGATTAGGTCAAAACACAAAGGTACTATTTAATATTATTTAATTTGTTTTTCTATTAATCATATTAAACAGAAGAAATTCATAATCATGCGGTTATGATCGATTTAAACCAGTCCATAATATATAGTTTAGCACTATATAACATATATGTATATAACAAATCGAGGAAATTCTTGTAGATATGGAAACTATGATGGAGACACTTAGCTATTTTGTGGGGGAAAGACATCTAGGTCATTTATGTTTAGTGACAGTATCATTGGTCCATAAATTTAAAATAGTAACATAAGGTGATGACATAAAATCCTTTATATACACTTCAATATCATTGACCTATGAGTAAAATTTCAAGATATTATAATTATAATAAAATATTTATGTTGATTATATTTAAATGTAAATGTTATTTTATTTTCCTTTTACTCATTTAAAAAACCACAAAGGTTAATTTATTTATTTTAACAGAGAATATTATTATTTGAAGTATTTTACTAAATATATACTTGGTGATATATTGAAGGTATTTAGGTAAGGCGTAGGCTATTGTGATTTAATTTTCTTTGACTTAATTTCACATATTCGTTGATAGTCATTTATTTTTTTAATCTAATGGTAGAAAGAGTTGCTGTGTTGACATTAAAAAATTATTTTTTAATTTTTTTTTTCATTTATGGATTATAGTAAATCAATAACTATCAAATAGTGTCTGAAATTAAGTAAAAAAAATTAAGTCATAATAGTTTGATCCTTTAGGTATTTATATAAGAAAATGAGAAAATATTTTAACTTAAATTTATAGGAATTGATTTCATATATCTAATGGTTGAAATGGTTGATGAGTTAACATTTTTAAATGAAATTTTTTTATTTTAAAATTTCAATTGTTATAAATTCAGATTTAAGTCAAAAATTTTAAGCTAAAATATTACATCTTATATAAAAAAAGTATTATTAATGTATGTAATCTGAAATCAATCGAATTACTATTCTACTAAATTTGAATAAGCAACTTTGATTAGTAAATGATTAAAAATTCTTTTTTCTTTTTTTTAAAGAAAAAGTTATATTTATTTTAACATTAAATGACGTCATTAAAAAAATTAAAATTAAAATTTGGCTAGTATAATAATGATCCTATTCTTCCTCCTCAATAATCTCCTCTTATGGCTCGCATTTTAGTTTAAACATTCCACTTTATTTTCCAAATCTTTACAATCAATCTCCTATTCTTCTCTCTCAATCAACCAATGTCAGACTCCTTCCCCTCCTCCACTGACGCCACCACAACCACCACCATAGAACACCCACCATCCACGTCCACCTCCAAAGCTCAATCAGCCTTTCAATCCCTCTCATCAATCCTCACCAACATCCCTCCTTCACAAAACCCTGCTTTCTCCCTTCTCCACGACCCTGAAATCTCCTCCCAAATCTCCAAGCACCTACGCCAACCGGACTCAGGCGCCGGAGATGACAACCTATGCCGCTGGCTCTACGACACTTTCCAATCCACCAACCCCGACCTCCAGCTCGTCGTCCTTCGTTTCCTTCCCATCATGGCTGAGGTTTACCTCTCTCGGGTGACTCTACGCAAACCCCTAGCCGGGTTCGAGGCCGTTTTGCTAGCACTCTATGCTCATGAAACCACCTCTCGTGCAGGTCAATCAATAACCGTTAACGTGCCTGATCTATCACATCCAAGCATTTATCACGAAACCAAAGCACCAGTAAAGAACAGTGCCACCGATTTGAACCTAGCAGTGATATCTCCAACCTTAGAGCCTCACGGGACTGTGAGATCAACAAGGAGGGCTAGGATCGTTGGAGTTGCATTGGAATTGTACTACAGCAAGATACCGCAAATGCCTATAGGATCCAAGATTGATTTTTGCGAATTTTGCAAGATGTTGGCAGGTCTAGATCAAGGGATGATGATTTGCAGTAACAACGGTGAAGATGTTGAAGAAATTTTGGTGAGAAATGAGAAAGTAGAGAAGGAGGGACGTGGTAGGATTTCGTTGCAATGGGAACTTCTGCAACCTGTTCTGAGAATATTAGGGCATTGTCTCTTGGGTCCTACGAAGAATAAGGAACTCTACACTGTTGCATGCGCTGCATGCAAGGACTTGTATGCGAGGGCGTTGTATGACATAAACCCTAATGCAATCTTGGCAACTGGGAGCCTTGTTAGGCTTGGGAAGATAGGGTTGGATTCGAATAAGGAGATTGATCATACTGAGATACCAATCACTAATGTCATCAATTTGTAATATTATCACATATCGATCAGTGTTATACATTTAATGTTTATTAATGGTTATTTAATCCATTTCGAGATATCTAGAGGAGTAATGCCTAATGTATTGGGAATTTTAGAAATGCTTGTTTTCTAATTAGCTTAATGTAATTGAGTAATCATATAAGCTAGGCTCAAGGGGAAAAAATTATGGATACCCCTGTCATTTGTCCTTTTTATAGTGCCTCACGAGGGTTTGGTCCCTCTTAGGTTTAAGGTTGAACCTCCTTAGTGCATTTTCTTGGGATCATGTCCTTTGGCGTAAGATCCCATGAAATTAGTCGAGGTGCTTGCAAGCTAGCCTAAACACTCATGGCTACAAAAAAAAAAAAAAAAATTATAAGTTAAAAAATTAGTAAACAATTATACTTACACTTATAATCACTCTAACTACCCAAAAAATGTTAAATAACAATATAATTTTTTTATGTTAAAAATATATAAAATATATGTTAGTGTATGTCCTAGAAACCATTCGTGTTGTCGGTTGCAGGGTTATTTTATCTTGTAATTATACCTTATAGTTATAATAAAGAAAGTGTTCTTTAATTCATATATGTAAGTTGCTTCCTTTATTTTATTATGTTAATGAATAATGTATGTATATGAATTATCCAGATGATGTATTTAATTGATAAATAAAGATTATAAAAAATAGTTCCCTACAGAAGCGATGTTAACTGAGCAACGACCTCGCATAGTAGACATACTGAATGCCTCCGATGAATGTCATGAGATGATATTAGTGCGGGTAACAATGATAGTCATGTTACTAGGGTATTAATATGGGTTAATAGTTAGTGAACTATTTATCGAACGTGACTGCATGACGATAAATTACATGGTAATACATATGGTCAATAAATTATTATCTAACTGTACTAGTGTACGTGATAATCCTTTGACCTGAGACATCATGGTCAAATCTAGTATGGATGCATATGGTTCATACGGTATATAAATACGAGACTAATCATGTCTTGTATATTAAAGCCTAATTGGTCATACGTTGTTCATATGCTGAAACGAATAATGGTCAAGATGGGATCCGTTGACTCTAATGATAAGTTGATAGCATTATTAGAGTTTTTATTCGAATGTCGATAAATGTCAAAAAAATGAATTCTCTGTCAGAGTATAAAAGATGTCATACGAAAGACAGTTCGTGATGACAAGTTTTGGACATATTGATCAATGATTTGTAAGAAAATTGATGCTAGGGTTTTGACATTTTGTGAACTCGAACTCGATTGGGATATTATAAACGACGGAAGGATTTAACCTACATGGAATGTACAATTATCATAAAGGTTGTATGGAGTATTACTTCATCATGATTTAGGGGCTATGACACATTGTTAGATGTTTACCATAGTCGTTGATTCTTCAGATATAATGACTCACGACTAACCTATAGTGAACCTACAAGGTCACACCATAAACTTAATACATTAAGAGAGAAGAAGATAGAAAATTAATTTTTCGAAATCAACGCTAACAACTTGTAGGATGATATCGGAACGAAATGTAAACGTTACATAAAATCATATAAAGTATTAGTAAGTAATATGATGGAGTTATATGTAATTTCTTTAACGTAAAGGAAATTACATGAAATTGGTCTTAAGGGTTAATTATGAAATATTAAAGAGTTAATATATTAAAAGTGTAAACTTAATGAAGTTATAACACTACTTTGACAATTAAACTTTGTAAATGGCTTGCATGCAAAACAAGGGATAATGAAAGCCCTTAAATGAGCAAAGTTTAAAACTTGGTGAAGGATTCATTAGCAAAGCAAAAGATAATTAAAGCCCTTAAAAGACCAATTCTAACACTTTATGAAACACAAAAATGCTTTTGCTTGAAAGAGTGTTCTTCATTTTTGTTCTATCTTCTCTAATATTTTATAATATTTTTGTTCATTTTTGGTGGATTTCTTGTGGAGGCTTGACATTTGTGAAGCTCTACTTCAAAGACAACACCAACAATCTACATCAACAAACCTTGAAGAAAGGTAAACATTTGTTCTTACACCATACATGTTTCGACCAAAACATATTCTTGGCCGAATTTTTTGAATGCCATGATTTTAATCTTTCTCTTGTGTGTATTGAACTATGAATATGTCATGATTTATCCCTCAAATCCAACAATATATATATTAATTTTATATTTTTTAAAAGATTTAAAAGTAAATAAATTTTTAAAAATATTTATGAGAAAAAAGGAAACAAATATGATTGGAATAGCCAGCTTAAAGAGTTATCAGATTCTTCTAAGTTAACAATTCTTTCTGTTTGAAGTGAATTTTCACAAAAAGATTTTTTTTTGTTCTAAAAAAATATGTCACTTGTTTTTTTTAGATTTTATTATAGAATATTATAAAATATATAAAATATATTCATTCAATATTTTAAATGTTAACATAAATTATTACTTTTAAATTATAAGAAAAATATAAAACTATAATATATATTTATATTTGAATATTATATATTCTTTAATATAAACATTAAAAAAAATTAAGCTTTCTTATATAAATGCATACTACTATCTTTAAAAATTGGATTTTTAATATTTAATATTAATTTTTAAAACCATAATAATTATTTATACATCAAAACGCTTACGCTATAAAATGAATGTGGTTTTGGTATCTTATTATTTTTAATTGATCAAATTATTTTTATTTTAATGATAAGGGAGGTTTCTACCATTATTTAAAAATCATGGGAATTAATAGTTCTTTAGTAAAATGAGGGGAGGTAAGGGTTATTTATTATAGGGTTAAACTGATATTTTAAGGGATAAATACTCTAGCAGGAGTTTTTGATGATTAATGGAACTCATCGAGGAGGCGATGTAAAAATGCCAAACGGCAGGAAGGGTTCATAATTTTTTCTCTAGGCTTATACTATTAAGATTTAATTTTTTTATTTATATTTACATATTGTTTGATGGCCGTTGATTTTTTTTAATATAATAATAAAAAGAGCAGCTAAATTGACATAAAAAAATTATATTTTAACTTCTCTTTTCTATCTATAGATTATTATAAATTAATGATCATCAGATAATATATAAAATTAAATTAAAAAAAAAATATAAAGTCTCAATAACAGGACCTCATAAGTTATAATTCAAGTTTAATACATGACGTTATGTGACAAACATTTAGAAAATCATATCAATTGCAACCCTTGGCCTCTGCTTAAGCTTGGGCGCCCACTCAAGGATTGCTTTGTTGGGCCAAAATGTAGCCTAATGGGTGTGTCCAGTCATCCTTTTTGGGCCCAGATTGCCTGGTATTAAATTTAGTTATTACACCAATTCTACCATAGATTTATCTGTGACATTGAATTAATGGGAATTTCAATTAAAATAAATTCAATTTCAATTTTTTTTTCACATAATAGTCCTCTTTTTGGCAGCTCCATGGTTCGAAAATCGACTTGCTAAGTACAAACTATAGAGTAATTGAACGGTACTATCAAACTGTTGGGCTATCGAGCAGAAGCCAAGTATCTATTTTTCCAAATTGGTTATCATTTTTAACTAACATAAAAATTTTGATCATTTCTCACATTAAAACTATCAACTTTCGCAAAGGGAGTGTCTGGTGGGTGAATATTATTGCTGTCACTAACTAAGCATACAACATCTGGGTACAATGCAACTGAATTAATGGAGAAAAATTAACAATCTTTGGATTGACTTGAATTGAAACAAATGTCGCTAATCTAGGTCAATCCAATCAGTATTATGAATCCGAGCCACTAATATTACCAAATCTCTCAAATCAGAAATGCAATTGCGAAGCCTACAGTTACAGCCAGGACAGAGCCCGTATTGCTTGAAACTCCACTGTCATTGCTCCCGGTAGAAGGGCCAGCAGCTGCTCCTCCTTTTTTTAGCCGATTAAAAAAAAATTAAATTAAATTAAATTAAATTTTTAAACTGAAATAAGGGGAAATTAGTTACCTGGTGACATGGGCCCTTCGCTTGCTAATGGAGCTCCCACTGGAATGCCAACAGCTGTAAATATAATTGTAACATTCCAACTTTAGTTAGATATTGTTTGGATATATATATATATTTTTAAATCTAAACTAAGGGATTTGTTTGAAAAATGGATTAGATGTTGAACTTCAGACGATATGATTTATTCGACATCCGACACTCCAAAATCGAACTATCAGTAGTTCAAGGTCTGGGTTAGAGATAAGAAAAATTGAAAAAATTACCTAAATTGAAAGACATGTTTAAAAAATAGACGTTGAAATATTTTAGATATTAGGATCTATTTGATATCTAATTATAGACAATCCAATTGTTAGATACTATCAGACAAATTATGAGTTGTCGAGGGTTAGCATTTATTATCAACTGCCCACGTGATTCGGTGAAACAACAACAAGAATCTTTAATACAAAATAAATGAAAGCATGGGCATTTGCTTACCCGAGAACCCGACAGCTCGCCTTCCCATGACACATACCATATCGAGATTTTTCAATTTTGGAGAAAATTATTTTATTTTGTCACAAAAGACTTGATTGAGATCAAACGCTTAACAAGAAAAGAAACTGTCGGAGAATTGACTTCGAATAGTTTCAAAGATTATCATCGTCGAAGACTTTCCACTTTGTGTTCTGAAAATGGAATCCATGCACTTGGACTCACATTTTCATGTACATTAATCACATGTGATAAAGATAATTTGAGTACATTAAAGATTGGTTGGGTAGAAATTTAGTGCATTCATTAATGTTTTCTTTGAAAAACATTAGGAGAATTGGTTGTCGGTTCGGAGAATGGAAGACACGTGAGTGGAGTGAATAAAGATGCCTAATAACACGTGATGAGAAATTAATTATTTCATTTAATTAAATTTCTAGAATTCATAAAAAAAAAAGTTTTTTTTTTTCTGTAAATAAAATATAAAAAATACCTGCGCAGGTTTGAACTGGAGGGGTAGAAACTTTGCAGACAGAAGGAAGCTTGAGAGCCCTGTTGAGATCGATCTTGATTCCGAAGGAATCACTCTGACTAAGCAGCTGACACAAGCAGATGGGTTTGCTGTCCACCAGACCGGCCAGCTCAGGGCAGCAGGGCTTCTCCGGCTGCGTCAGATTGCTTCCGGCCGTCACGTACGACAAGCAGTCTGACATGTTGACCAAGTTTGTAAGACAGTCATCAGCCGCCGGCCCCGGGGCTGATGATGGCCCGTTGGCGAAGGGCTGCGGAGCCAAGGAAGGCTGAGCTGAAACCACCACGGAGAAGGCGATGAGGGAGCAGGCGAACAAGAGGCTGATATGGGGTCTCATGCTAGAAGCCATTTTTGGAAAGAGATAGCGGAGAGGGAGGGAATGGATGTGAATAGAAGTGGAAGTGATTATATTGGGCGAGGCCAAGTGAGAAAGGGAAGTGCAGCCGAATTGTTGATGTTGCCAGCCCAGAATATTAAATAAGTGTAACCACCACCTAATTGTTTATATACATTGTTTGTTGTTGCTGTTGCCACCATCTCTCCTCTCCTCTCCTTTCCTCTCCTCTTCTCTCCTCTCAATTAAGGCATTTTACACTTTTTTACCATGCATGGAGCTGCCTAGGTATCGCTTGTGGGGCCAATTATATAGATTGGTAATTGACGTAGCACTTTTTCAGTCAAACTCTTTGAGTTTATTTCATATTTTTTTATTGTTATTTCTTTAAAAAATTAAAAAAAAAAACCCAGATTAAGGGGTTTAGTATTTTAACTTTTAAAAAATTGTTTAGGTTGAATTGTCTAGCCATATTTTCAAAATAGTTTTAAAAATATTTTGATGAAGCAAGGAAAAAAAAAAGGGGTGGAGTACAAGTAATAGTAATAACAACCTGGCAAGGGTAGGGGCAAGGCAACCCCCAACAAGAATTATTATAATTCTGCGTCACAAGAAAGCGGCCAACACGAGAACACCTGGACTACGCTCGCTCACTCCTGTTCTTTTTCTTGCAGTTTTGGTTAAAAGTTGGAAGGACTTTTAATGCTGAAAATATTACTTGTGTTGAGAGAAGGAAATGATGATGATAGAGGCACGTGAAGAAGGCTACGCCCGTCACGCAAGAATTTTTTTGTCATGTTCTCCAGCTTGAGT